>JBAPLH010002349.1:0-27966 GCA_037897445.1 Ceriops zippeliana
CAACAAAAAATAGTGCTTGTAACAACAAAAGGAGCGTGTTTAGCTTAAAGTGAATAGAAGGACACATTATTTTGGAGATAAACCACTACACGTTAGTACGAAAAGCAAACTAAGATGAATGAGTCCTCTGGGTGATGAAACTAAACACATTTAAATTTTCAATAGTGCATCGACATGTTTGTTTTAATTAATATACTATGTAATTTAGTTATAAATGTTAATCTCAAGATCATTGTGTCAAAAAGTGTGTTTGGGTCGAAAAGACAAGTGTTCCAAACCAGAAATGTTCTGAGGGATTGTTTATTTTGGAATTCAACCAATTAACATCAATAAGAAAACCTAATGAAGATCATGAACACCATTGTTTGATTCTATTGAATGAATTGTATAAATATGGACATTTTCTTCTTGATGAATAGAGTTGTTAATAAGGAGACAAAAGATAATTTCATGGTTATTGCAACACAAATAGTGCTTGTAACAACAAAAGGAGCGTGTTTAGCATAAAGTGAATAGAAGGAGTCATTATTTCGGAGATAAACCACTACTCATTAGTACAAAAAGCAAACTAAGATGAATGAGTCCTTTGGGTGATGAAACTAAACACATTTAAATTTTCAATAGTGCGTCGACATGTTTGTTTTAATTAATTTACTATGTTATTTAGTTACAAATGTTAATCTAATGATCATTGTGTCAAAAAGTGTGTTTGGGTCCAAAAGACAAGTGTTCCAAACCAGAAATGTTCTGATGGATTGTTTATTTTGGAATTCAACCAATTAACATCAATAAGAAAACCTAATGAAGATCATGAACACCATTGTTTGATTGTATTGAATGAATTGTATAGATATGGACATTTTCTTCTTGATGAATAGAGTTGTTAATAAGGAGACAAAAGATAATTTCATGGTTATTGCAACACAAATAGTGCTTGTAACAACAAAAGGAGCGTGTTTAGCATAAAGTGAATAGAAGGACTCATTATTTCGGAGATAAACCACTACACATTAGTACAAAAAGCAAACTAAGATGAATGAGTCCTTTGGGTGATGAAACTAAACACATTTAAATTTTCAATAGTGCATCGACATGTTTGTTTTAATTAATATACTATGTAATTTAGTTATAAATGTTAATCTAATGATCATTTGTGTCAAAAAGTGTGTTTGGGTCCAAAAGACAAGTGTTCCAAACCAGAAATGTTCTGTTGGATTGTTTATTTTGGAATTCAACCAATTAACATCAATAAGAAACCCTAATGAAGATCATAAACGCCATTGTTTCATTGTATTGAATGAATTGTATAGATATGGACATTTTCTTCTCGATGAATAGAGTTGTTAATAAGGAGACAAAAGATAATTTCATGGTTATTGCAACACAAATAGTGCTTGTAACAACAAAAGGAGCGTGTTTAGCATAAAGTGAATAGAAGGACTCATTATTTCGGAGATAAACCACTACTCATTAGTACAAAAAGCAAACTAAGATGAATGAGTCCTTTGGGTGATGAAACTAAACACATTTAAATTTTCAATAGTGCGTCGACATGTTTGTTTTAATTAATATACTATGTTATTTAGTTACAAATGTTAATCTAATGATCATTGTGTCAAAAAGTGTGTTTGGGTCCAAAAGACAAGTGTTCCAAACCAGAAATGTTCTGATGGATTGTTTATTTTGGAATTCAACCAATTAACATCAATAGGAAACCATAATGAAGATCATGAACCCCATTGTTTGATTGTATTGAATGAATTGTATAGATATGGACATTTTCTTCTTGATGAATAGAGTTGTTAATAAGGAGACAAAAGATAATTTGATGGTTATTGCAACAAAAATAGTGCTTGTAACAACAAAAGGAGCGTGTTTAGCTTAAAGTGAATAGAAGGACACATTATTTTGGAGATAAACCACTACACGTTAGTACGAAAAGCAAACTAAGATGAATGAGTCCTCTGGGTGATGAAACTAAACACATTTAAATTTTCAATAGTGTGCATCGACATGTTTGTTTTAATTAATATACTATGTAATTTAGTTATAAATGTTAATCTCTAAGATCATTGTGTCAAAAAGTGTGTTTGGGTCGAAAAGACAAGTGTTCCAAACCAGAAATGTTCTGAGGGATTGTTTATTTTGGAATTCAACCAATTAACATCAATAAGAAAACCTAATGAAGATCATGAACACCATTGTTTGATTCTATTGAATGAATTGTATAGATATGGACATTTTCTTCTTGATGAATAGAGTTGTTAATAAGGAGACAAAAGATAATTTCATGGTTATTGCAACACAAATAGTGCTTGTAACAACAAAAGGAGCGTGTTTAGCATAAAGTGAATAGAAGGACTCATTATTTCGGAGATAAACCACTACTCATTAGTACAAAAAGCAAACTAAGATGAATGAGTCCTTTGGGTGATGAAACTAAACACATTTAAATTTTCAATAGTGCGTCGACATGTTTGTTTTAATTAATATACTATGTTATTTAGTTACAAATGTTAATCTAATGATCATTGTGTCAAAAAGTGTGTTTGGGTCCAAAAGACAAGTGTTCCAAACCAGAAATGTTCTGATGGATTGTTTATTTTGGAATTCAACCAATTAACATCAATAGGAAACCATAATGAAGATCATGAACCCCATTGTTTGATTGTATTGAATGAATTGTATAGATATGGACATTTTCTTCTTGATGAATAGAGTTGTTAATAAGGAGACAAAAGATAATTTGATGGTTATTGCAACAAAAATAGTGCTTGTAACAACAAAAGGAGCGTGTTTAGCTTAAAGTGAATAGAAGGACACATTATTTTGGAGATAAACCACTACACGTTAGTACGAAAAGCAAACTAAGATGAATGAGTCCTCTGGGTGATGAAACTAAACACATTTAAATTTTCAATAGTGCATCGACATGTTTGTTTTAATTAATATACTATGTAATTTAGTTATAAATGTTAATCTCAAGATCATTGTGTCAAAAAGTGTGTTTTGGGTCCAAAAGACAAGTGTTCCAAACCAGAAATGTTCTGAGGGATTGTTTATTTTGGAATTTCAACCAATTAACATCAATAAGAAAACCTAATGAAGATCATGAACCCCATTGTTTGATTGTATTGAATGAATTGTATAGATATGGACATTTTCTTCTTGATGAATAGAGTTGTTAATAAGGAGACAAAAGATAATTTCATGGTTATTGCAAACAAAAATAGTGCTTGTAACAACAAAAAGGAGCGTGTTTAGCATAAAGTGAATATAGAAGGACTCATTATTTCGGAAATAAACCACTACTCATTAGTACAAAAAGCAAACTAAGATGAATGAGTCCTTTGGGTGATGAAACTAAAACACATTTTAAATTTTCAATAGTGCGTCGACATGTTTGTTTTAATTAATATACTATGTTATTTAGTTACAAATGTTAATCTAATGATCATTGTGTCAAAAAGTGTGTTTGGGTCCAAAAGACAAGTGTTCCAAACCAGAAATGTTTCTGATGGATTGTTTATTTTGGAATTCAAACAATTAACATCAATAGGAAACCATAATGAAGATCATGAACCCCATTGTTTGATTGTATTGAATGAATTGTATAGATATGGACATTTTCTTCTTGATGAATAGAGTTGTTAATAAGGAGACAAAAGATAATTTCATGGTTATTGCAACAAAAATAGTGCTTGTAACAACAAAAGGAGCGTGTTTAGCATAAAGTGAATAGAAGGACTCATTATTTCGGAGATAAACCACTACACATTAGTACAAAAAGCAAACTAAGATGAATGAGTCCTTTGGGTGATGAAAAACTAAACACATTTAAATTTTCAATAGTGCATCGAATGTTTGTTTTAATTAATATACTATGTTATTTAGTTACAAATGTTAATCTAATGATCATTGTGTCAAAAAGTGTGTTTGGGTCCAAAAGACAAGTGTTCCAAACCAGAAATGTTCTGATGGATTGTTTATTTTGGAATTCAAACCAATTAACATCAATAGGAAACCATAATGAAGATCATGAACCCCATTGTTTGATTGTATTGAATGAATTGTATAGATATGGACATTTTCTTCTTGATGAATAGAGTTGTTAATAAGGAGACAAAAGATAATTTGATGGTTATTGCAACAAAAATAGTGCTTGTAACAACAAAAGGAGCGTGTTTAGCATAAAGTGAATAGAAGGACACATTATTTTGGAGATAAACCACTACACGTTAGTACAAAAAGCAAACTAAGATGAATGAGTCCTTTGGGTGATGAAACTAAACACATTTAAATTTTCAATAGTGCATCGACATGTTTGTTTTAATTAATATACTATGTAATTTAGTTATAAATGTTAATCTAATGATCATTGTGTCAAAAAGTGTGTTTGGGTCCAAAAGACAAGTGTTCCAAACCAGAAATGTTCTGAGGGATTGTTTATTTTGGAATTCAACCAATTAACATCAATAAGGAAAACCTAATGAAGATCATGAACCCCATTGTTTGATTGTATTGAATGAATTGTATAGATATGGACATTTTCTTCTTGATGAATAGAGTTGTTAATAAGGAGACAAAAGATAATTTCATGGTTATTGCAACAAAAATAGTGCTTGTAACAACAAAAGGAGCGTGTTTAGCATAAAGTGAATAGAAGGACTCATTATTTCGGAGATAAACCACTACACATTAGTACAAAAAGCAAACTAAGATGAATGAGTCCTTTGGGTGATGAAACTAAACACATTTAAATTTTCAATAGTGCATCGACATGTTTGTTTTAATTAATATACTATGTAATTTAGTTACAAATGTTAATCTAATGATCATTGTGTCAAAAAGTGTGTTTGGGGTCGAAAAAAAGACAAGTGTTCCAAACCAGAAATGTTCTGAGGGATTGTTTTATTTTGGAATTCAACCAATTAACATCAATAAGAAAACCTAATGAAGATCATAAACGCCATTGTTTGATTGTATTGAATGAATTGTATAGATATGGACATTTTCTTCTTGATGAATAGAGTTGTTAATAAGGAGACAAAAGATAATTTCATGGTTATTGCAACACAAATAGTGCTTGTAACAACAAAAAGGAGCGTGTTTAGCATAAAGTGAATAGAAGGACTCATTATTTCGGAGATAAACCACTACTCATTAGTACAAAAAGCAAACTAAGATGAATGAGTCCTTTGGGTGATGAAACTAAACACATTTAAATTTTCAATAGTGCATCGTCGACATGTTTGTTTTAATTAATATACTATGTTATTTAGTTACAAATGTTAATCTAATGATCATTGTGTCAAAAAGTGTGTTTGGGTCCAAAAGACAAGTGTTCCAAACCAGAAATGTTCTGATGGATTGTTTTATTTTGGAATTCAAACCAATTAACATCAATAGGAAACCATAATGAAGATCATGAACCCCATTGTTTGATTGTATTGAATGAATTGTATAGATATGGACATTTTCTTCTTGATGAATAGAGTTGTTAATAAGGAGACAAAAGATAATTTGATGGTTATTGCAACAAAAATAGTGCTTGTAACAACAAAAGGAGCGTGTTTAGCTTAAAGTGAATAGAAGGACACATTATTTTGGAGATAAACCACTACACGTTAGTACAAAAAGCAAACTAAGATGAATGAGTCCTCTGGGTGATGAAACTAAACACATTTAAATTTTCAATAGTGCATCGACATGTTTGTTTTAATTAATATACTATGTAATTTAGTTATAAATGTTAATCTCAAGATCATTGTGTCAAAAAGTGTGTTTGGGTCCAAAAGACAAGTGTTCCAAACCAGAAATGTTCTGAGGGATTGTTTATTTTGGAATTCAACCAATTAACATCAATAAGAAAACCTAATGAAGATCATGAACACCATTGTTTGATTCTATTGAATGAATTGTATAGATATGGACATTTTCTTCTTGATGAATAGAGTTGTTAATAAGGAGACAAAAGATAATTTCATGGTTATTGCAACACAAATAGTGCTTGTAACAAAAAAAGGAGCGTGTTTAGCATAAAGTGAATAGAAGGACTCATTATTTCGGAGATAAACCACTACTCATTAGTACAAAAAGCAAACTAAGATGAATGAGTCCTTTGGGTGATGAAACTAAAACACATTTAAATTTTCAATAGTGCGTCGACATGTTGTGTTTTAATTAATTTACTATGTTATTTAGTTACAAATGTTAATCTAATGATCATTGTGTCAAAAAGTGTGTTTGGGTCCAAAAGACAAGTGTTCCAAACCAGAAATGTTCTGATGGATTGTTTATTTTGGAATTCAACCAATTAACATCAATAGGAAACCATAATGAAGATCATGAACCCCATTGTTTGATTGTATTGAATGAATTGTATAGATATGGACATTTTCTTCTTGATGAATAGAGTTGTTAATAAGGAGACAAAAGATAATTTGATGGTTATTGCAACAAAAATAGTGCTTGTAACAACAAAAGGAGCGTGTTTAGCTTAAAGTGAATAGAAGGACACATTATTTTGGAGATAAACCACTACACGTTAGTACAAAAAGCAAACTAAGATGAATGAGTCCTCTGGGTGATGAAACTAAACACATTTAAATTTTCAATAGTGCATCGACATGTTTGTTTTAATTAATATACTATGTAATTTAGTTATAAATGTTAATCTTAAGATCATTGTGTCAAAAAGTGTGTTTGGGTCGAAAAGACAAGTGTTCCAAACCAGAAATGTTCTGATGGATTGTTTATTTTGGAATTCAACCAATTAACATCAATAAGAAAACCCTAATGAAGATCATGAAACCCATTGTTTCATTGTATTGAATGAATTGTATAGATATGGACATTTTCTTCTTGATGAATAGAGTTGTTAATAAGGAGACAAAAGATAATTTCATGGTTATTGCAACACAAATAGTGCTTGTAACAACAAAAGGAGCGTGTTTAGCATAAAGTGAATAGAAGGACTCATTATTTCGGAGATAAACCACTACTCATTAGTACACAAAAAGCAAACTAAGATGAATGAGTCCTTTGGGTGATGAAACTAAAACACATTTAAATTTTCAATAGTGCGTCGACATGTTTGTTTTAATTAATTTACTATGTTATTTAGTTACAAATGTTAATCTAATGATCATTGTGTCAAAAAGTGTGTTTGGGTCCAAAAGACAAGTGTTCCAAACCAGAAATGTTCTGATGGATTGTTTATTTTGGAATTCAACCAATTAACATCAATAGGAAAACCATAATGAAGATCATGAACCCCATTGTTTGATTGTATTGAATGAATTGTATAGATATGGACATTTTCTTCTTGATGAATAGAGTTGTTAATAAGGAGACAAAAGATAATTTTGATGGTTATTGCAACAAAAATAGTGCTTGTAACAACAAAAGGAGCGTGTTTAGCTTAAAATGAATAGAAGGACACATTATTTTGGAGATAAACCACTACACGTTAGTACGAAAAGCAAACTAAGATGAATGAGTCCTCTGGGTGATGAAACTAAACACATTTAAATTTTCAATAGTGCATCGACATGTTTGTTTTAATTAATATACTATGTAATTTAGTTAAAAATGTTAATCTCATGATCATTGTGTCAAAAAGTGTGTTTGGGTCCAAAAGACAAGTGTTCCAAACCAGAAATGTTCTGAGGGATTGTTTATTTTGGAATTCAACCAATTAACATCAATAAGTAAAGTTAACGAAGATCATAAACCCCATTGTTTGATTGTATTGAATGACTTGTATAGATATGGATATTTTCTTCTTGATGAATAGGGTTGTTAATAAGGAGACAAAAGATAATTTCGTGATTATTGCAAGAAAAATAGCGCTTGTAACATCAAATGGAGCCTGTTAGCATAAAGTGAACAGAAAGACTCATTATTTCGGAAATAAACCACTTTACATTAGTACGAAAAGCAAACTAAGATGAATCAGTCCTTTGGGTGATCAAACTAAACACATTTAAATTTTCAATAGTTCATCGACATGTTTGTTTTAATTAATATACTTTGTAATTTAGTTATAGATGTTAATCTAATGATCATTGGGTCAAAAAGTGTGTTTGGGTCCAAAAGATATGTGTTCCAAACCAGAAATGTTCTGTTGGTTTGTTTATTTTGGAATTCAACCAATTAACATCAATCAGAAACCCTAATGAAGATCATAAACGCCATTGTTTCATTGTATTGAATGAATTGTATAGATATGGACATTTTCTTCTCGATAAATAGAGTTGTTAATAAGGAGACAAAAGATAATTTCATGGTTATTGCAACAAAAATAGTGCTTGTAACAACAAAAGGAGCGTGTTTAGCTTAAAGTGAATAGAAGGACACATTATTTTGGAGATAAACCACTACACGTTAGTACAAAAAAGCAAACTAAGATGAATGAGTCCTCTGGGTGATGAAACTAAACACATTTAATTTTTTTCAATAGTGCATCGACATGTTTGTTTTAATTAATATACTATGTAATTTAGTTATAAATGTTAATCTCAAGATCATTGTGTCAAAAAGTGTGTTTGGGTCGCAAAGACAAGTGTTCCAAACCAGAAATGTTCTGAGGGATTGTTTATTTTGGAATTCAACCAATTAACATCAATAAGAAAACCTAATGAAGATCATGAACACCATTGTTTGATTCTATTGAATGAATTGTATAGATATGGACATTTTCTTCTTGATGAATAGAGTTGTTAATAAGGAGACAAAAGATAATTTCATGGTTATTGCAACACAAATAGTGCTTGTAACAACAAAAGGAGCGTGTTTAGCATAAAGTGAATAGAAGGACTCATTATTTCGGAGATAAACCACTACTCATTAGTACAAAAAGCAAACTAAGATGAATGAGTCCTTTGGGTGATGAAACTAAACACATTTAAATTTTCAATAGTGCGTCGACATGTTTGTTTTAATTAAATTTACTATGTTATTTAGTTACAAATGTTAATCTAATGATCATTGTGTCAAAAAGTGTGTTTGGGTCCAAAAGACAAGTGTTCCAAACCAGAAATGTTCTGATGGATTGTTTATTTTGGAATTCAACCAATTAACATCAATAGGAAACCATAATGAAGATCATGAACCCCATTGTTTGATTGTATTGAATGAATTGTATAGATATGGACATTTTCTTCTTGATGAATAGAGTTGTTAATAAGGAGACAAAAGATAATTTGATGGGTTATTGCAACAAAAATAGTGCTTGTAACAACAAAAGGAGCGTGTTTAGCTTAAAGTGAATAGAAGGACACATTATTTTGGAGATAAACCACTACACGTTAGTACAAAAAGCAAACTAAGATGAATGAGTCCTCTGGGTGATGAAACTAAACACATTTAAATTTTCAATAGTGCATCGACATGTTTGTTTTTAATTTAATTAATATACTATGTAATTTAGTTATAAATGTTAATCTTAAGATCATTGTGTCAAAAAGTGTGTTTGGGTCCAAAAGACAAGTGTTCCAAACCAGAAATGTTCTGAGGGATTGTTTATTTTGGAATTCAAACAAATTAACATCAATAAGAAAACCTAATGAAGATCATGAACACCATTGTTTGATTGTATTGAATGAATTGTATAGATATGGACATTTTCTTCTTGATGAATAGAGTTGTTAATAAGGAGACAAAAGATAATTTCATGGTTATTGCAACACAAAATAGTGCTTGTAACAAAAAAAGGAGCGTGTTTAGCATAAAGTGAATATAAGGACTCATTATTTCGGAGATAAAACCACTACTCATTAGTACAAAAAGCAAACTAAGATGAATGAGTCCTTTGGGTGATGAAACTAAACACATTTAAATTTTCAATAGTGCGTCGACATGTTTGTTTTAATTAATATACTATGTTATTTAGTTACAAATGTTAATCTAATGATCATTGTGTCAAAAAGTGTGTTTGGGTCCAAAAGACAAGTGTTCCAAACCAGAAATGTTCTGATGGATTGTTTATTTTGGAATTCAACCAATTAACATCAATAGGAAACCATAATGAAGATCATGAACCCCATTGTTTGATTGTATTGAATGAATTGTATAGATATGGACATTTTTTCTTCTTGATGAATAGAGTTGTTAATAAGGAGACAAAAGATAATTTGATGGTTATTGCAACAAAAATAGTGCTTGTAACAACAAAAGGAGCGTGTTTAGCTTAAAGTGAATAGAAGGACACATTATTTTGGAGATAAACCACTACACGTTAGTACAAAAAGCAAACTAAGATGAATGAGTCCTCTGGGTGATGAAACTAAACACATTTAAATTTTCAATAGTGCATCGACATGTTTGTTTTAATTAATATACTATGTAATTTAGTTATAAATGTTAATCTAATGATCATTGTGTCAAAAAGTGTGTTTGGGTCCAAAAGACAAGTGTTCCAAACCAGAAATGTTCTGATGGATTGTTTATTTTGGAATTCAACCAATTAACATCAATAAGAAAACCCTAATGAAGATCATGAACACCATTGTTTGATTGTATTGAATGAATTGTATAGATATGGACATTTTCTTCTTGATGAATAGAGTTGTTAATAAGGAGACAAAAGATAATTTCATGGTTTTTGCAACAAAAATAGTGCTTGTAACAACAAAAGGAGCGTGTTTAGCATAAAGTGAATAGAAGGACTCATTATTTCGGAGATAAACCACTACACATTAGTACAAAAAGCAAACTAAGATGAATGAGTCCTTTGGGTGATGAAACTAAACACATTTAAATTTTCAATAGTGCATCGACATGTTTGTTTTAATTAATATACTATGTTATTTAGTTACAAATGTTAATCTAATGATCATTGTGTCAAAAAGTGTGTTTGGGTCCAAAAGACAAGTGTTCCAAACCAGAAATGTTCTTCTGGATGGATTGTTTATTTTGGAATTCAACCAATTAACATCAATAAGAAAACCTATAATGAAGATCATGAACCCCATTGTTTGATTGTATTGAATGAATTGTATAGATATGGACATTTTCTTCTTGATGAATAGAGTTGTTAATAAGGAGACAAAAGATAATTTCATGGTTATTGCAACAAAAATAGTGCTTGTAACAACAAAAGGAGCGTGTTTAGCATAAAGTGAATAGAAGGACTCATTATTTCGGAGATAAACCACTACTCATTAGTACAAAAAGCAAACTAAGATGAATGAGTCCTTTGGGTGATGAACTAAACTAAACACATTTAAATTTTCAATAGTGCGTCGACATGTTTGTTTTAATTAAATAATATACTATGTTATTTAGTTACAAATGTTAATCTAATGATCATTGTGTCAAAAAGTGTGTTTGGGTCCAAAAGACAAGTGTTCCAAACCAGAAATGTTCTGATGGATTGTTTATTTTGGAATTCAACCAATTTAACATCAATAGGAAACCATAATGAAGATCATGAACCCCATTGTTTGATTGTATTGAATGAATTGTATAGATATGGACATTTTCTTCTTGATGAATAGAGTTGTTAATAAGGAGACAAAAGATAATTTGATGGTTATTGCAAAAAAAAATAGTGCTTGTAACAACAAAAGGAGCGTGTTTAGCATAAAGTGAATAGAAGGACACATTATTTTGGAGATAAACCACTACACGTTAGTACAAAAAGCAAACTAAGATGAATGAGTCCTCTGGGTGATGAAACTAAACACATTTAAATTTTCAATAGTGCATCGACATGTTTGTTTTAATTAATATACTATGTAATTTAGTTATAAATGTTAATCTAATGATCATTGTGTCAAAAAGTGTGTTTGGGTCCAAAAGACAAGTGTTCCAAACCAGAAATGTTCTGATGGATTGTTTATTTTGGAATTCAACCAATTAACATCAATAAGAAAAACCCTAATGAAGATCATGAACACCATTGTTTGATTCTATTGAATGAATTGTATAGATATGGACATTTTCTTCTTGATGAATAGAGTTGTTAATAAGGAGACAAAAGATAATTTCATGGTTATTGCAACACAAATAGTGCTTGTAACAACAAAAGGAGCGTGTTTAGCATAAAGTGAATAGAAGGACTCATTATTTCGGAGATAAACCACTACTCATTAGTAGTACAAAAAAGCAAACTAAGATGAATGAGTCCTTTGGGTGATGAAACTAAACACATTTAAATTTTCAATAGTGCGTCGACATGTTTGTTTTAATTAATATACTATGTTATTTAGTTATAAATGTTAATTAATCTAATGATCATTGTGTCAAAAAGTGTGTTTGGGTCCAAAAGACAAGTGTTCCAAACCAGAAAATGTTCTGATGGATTGTTTATTTTGGAATTCAACCAATTAACATCAATAAGAAACCCTAATGAAGATCATGAACACCATTGTTTGATTGTATTGAATGAATTGTATAGATATGGACATTTTCTTCTTGATGAATAGAGTTGTTAATAAGGAGACAAAAGATAATTTCATGGTTATTATTGCAACAAAAAATAGTGCTTGTAACAACAAAAGGAGCGTGTTTAGCATAAAGTGAATAGAAGGACTCATTATTTCGGGAGATAAACCACTACTCATTAGTACAAAAAGCAAACTAAGATGAATGAGTCCTTTGGGTGATGAAACTAAACACATTTAAATTTTCAATAGTGCGTCGACATGTTTGTTTTAATTAATATACTATGTTATTTAGTTACAAATGTTAATCTAATGATCATTGTGTCAAAAAGTGTGTTTGGGTCCAAAAGACAAGTGTTCCAAACCAGAAAATGTTCTGATGGATTGTTTATTTTGGAATTCAACCAATTAACATCAATAGAAAACCATAATGAAGATCATGAACCCCATTGTTTGATTGTATTGAATGAATTGTATAGATATGGACATTTTTTTCTTCTTGATGAATAGAGTTGGTTAATAAGGAGACAAAAGATAATTTGATGGTTATTGCAACAAAAATAGTGCTTGTAACAACAAAAGGAGCGTGTTTAGCTTAAAGTGAATAGAAGGACACATTATTTTGGAGATAAAAACCACTACACGTTAGTACAAAAAGCAAACTAAGATGAATGAGTCCTCTGGGTGATGAAACTAAACACATTTAAATTTTCAATAGTGCATCGACATGTTTGTTTTAATTAATATACTATGTAATTTAGTTATAAATGTTAATCTTAAGATCATTGTGTCAAAAAGTGTGTTTGGGTCCAAAAGACAAGTGTTCCAAACCAGAAATGTTCTGAGGGATTGTTTATTTTGGAATTCAACCAATTAACATCAATAAGAAAAACCTAATGAAGATCATGAACACCATTGTTTGATTCTATTGAATGAATTGTATAGATATGGACATTTTCTTCTTGATGAATAGAGTTGTTAATAAGGAGACAAAAGATAATTTCATGGTTATTGCAACACAAATAGTGCTTGTAACAACAAAAGGAGCGTGTTTAGCATAAAGTGAATAGAAGGACTCATTATTTCGGAGATAAACCACTACTCATTAGTACAAAAAGCAAACTAAGATGAATGAGTCCTTTGGGTGATGAAACTAAACACATTTAAATTTTCAATAGTGCGTCGACATGTTTGTTTTTTAATTAATTTACTATGTTATTTAGTTACAAAATGTTAATCTAATGATCATTGTGTCAAAAAAGTGTGTTTGGGTCCAAAAGACAAGTGTTCCAAACCAGAAATGTTCTGATGGATTGTTTATTTTGGAATTCAACCAATTAACATCAATAGGAAACCATAATGAAGATCATGAACCCCATTGTTTGATTGTATTGAATGAATTGTATAGATATGGACATTTTCTTCTTGATGAATAGAGTTGTTAATATGGAGACAAAAGATAATTTGATGGTTATTGCAACAAAAATAGTGCTTGTAACAACAAAAGGGTCGTGTTTAGCATAAAGTGAATAGAAGGACTCATTATTTTGGAGATAAACCACTACACGTTAGTACAAAAAGCAAAAACTAAGATGAATGAGTCCTTTGGGTGATGAAACTAAACACATTTAAATTTTCAATAGTGCATCGACATGTTTTTGTTTTAATTAATATACTATGTAATTTAGTTATAAAAATGTTAATCTAATGATCATTGTGTCAAAAAGTGTGTTTGGGTCCAAAAGACAAGTGTTCCAAACCAGAAATGTTCTGATGGATTGTTTATTTTGGAATTCAACCAATTAACATCAAATAGGAAAACCATAATGAAGATCATGAACCCCATTGTTTGATTGTATTGAATGAATTGTATAGATATGGACATTTTCTTCTTGATGAATAGAGTTGTTAATAAGGAGACAAAAGATAATTTCATGGTTATTGCAACAAAAATAGTGCTTGTAACAACAAAAGGAGCGTGTTTAGCATAAAGTGAATAGAAGGACTCATTATTTTGGAGATAAACCACTACACATTAGTACAAAAAGCAAACTAAGATGAATGAGTCCTTTGGGTGATGAAACTAAACACATTTAAATTTTCAATAGTGCATCGACATGTTTGTTTTAATTAATATACTATGTAATTTAGTTATAAATGTTAATCTAATGATCATTGTGTCAAAAAGTGTGTTTGGGTCCAAAAGACAAGTGTTCCAAACCAGAAATGTTCTGAGGGATTGTTTATTTTGGAATTCAACCAATTAACATCAATAAGAAAAACCTAATGAAGATCATGAACACCATTGTTTGATTCTATTGAATGAATTGTATAGATATGGACATTTTCTTCTTGATGAATAGAGTTGTTAATAAGGAGACAAAAGATAATTTCATGGTTATTGCAACACAAATAGTGCTTGTAACAACAAAAGGAGCGTGTTTAGCATAAAGTGAATAGAAGGACTCATTATTTCGGAGATAAACCACTACTCATTAGTACAAAAAGCAAACTAAGAGATGAATGAGTCCTTTGGGTGATGAAACTAAACACATTTAAATTTTCAATAGTGCGTCGACATGTTTGTTTTAATTAATTTACTATGTTATTTAGTTACAAATGTTAATCTAATGATCATTGTGTCAAAAAGTGTGTTTGGGTCCAAAAGACAAGTGTTCCAAACCAGAAATGTTCTGATGGATTGTTTATTTTGGAATTCAACCAATTAACATCAATAGGAAACCATAATGAAGATCATGAACCCCATTGTTTGATTGTATTGAATGAATTGTATAGATATGGACATTTTCTTCTTGATGAATAGAGTTGTTAATAAGGAGACAAAAGATAATTTGATGGTTATTGCAACAAAAATAGTGCTTGTAACAACAAAAGGAGCGTGTTTAGCTTAAAGTGAATAGAAGGACACATTATTTTGGAGATAAACCACTACACGTTAGTACAAAAAGCAAACTAAGATGAATGAGTCCTCTGGGTGATGAAACTAAACACATTTAAATTTTCAATAGTGCATCGACATGTTTGTTTTAATTAATATACTATGTAATTTAGTTATAAATGTTAATCTAATGATCATTGTGTCAAAAAGTGTGTTTGGGTCCAAAAGACAAGTGTTCCAAACCAGAAATGTTCTGAGGGATTGTTTATTTTGGAATTCAACCAATTAACATCAATAAGAAAACCCTAATGAAGATCATGAACACCATTGTTTGATTGTATTGAATGAATTGTATAGATATGGACATTTTCTTCTTGATGAATAGAGTTGTTAATAAGGAGACAAAAAGATAATTTCATGGTTATTGCAACACAAATAGTGCTTGTAACAACAAAAAAGGAGCGTGTTTAGCATAAAGTGAATATAAGGACTCATTATTTCGGGAGATAAACCACTACTCATTAGTACAAAAAGCAAACTAAGATGAATGAGTCCTTTGGGTGATGAAACTAAACACATTTAAATTTTCAATAGTGCATCGACATGTTTTTTTTTAATTAATATACTATGTTATTTTAGTTATAAATGTTAATCTAATGATCATTGTGTCAAAAAGTGTGTTTGGGTCCAAAAGACAAGTGTTCCAAACCAGAAATGTTCTGTTGGATTGTTTATTTTGGAATTCAACCAATTAACATCAATAAGAAAAACCCTAATGAAGATCATAAACGCCATTGTTTGATTGTATTGAATGAATTGTATAGATATGGACATTTTCTTCTTGATGAATAGAGTTGTTAATAAGGAGACAAAAGATAATTTCATGGTTATTGCAACAAAAATAGTGCTTGTAACAACAAAAGGAGCGTGTTTAGCATAAAGTGAATAGAAGGACTCATTATTTCGGAGATAAACCACTACTCATTAGTACAAAAAGCAAACTAAGATGAATGAGTCCTTTGGGTGATGAAACTAAACACATTTAAATTTTCAATAGTGCGTCGACATGTTTTGTTTTAATTAATATACTATGTTATTTAGTTTACAAATGTTAATCTAATGATCATTGTGTCAAAAAGTGTGTTTGGGTCCAAAAGACAAGTGTTCCAAACCAGAAATGTTCTGATGGGATTGTTTTATTTTGGAATTCAACCAATTAACATCAATAGGAAACCATAATGAAGATCATGAACCCCATTGTTTGATTGTATTGAATGAATTGTATAGATATGGACATTTTCTTCTTGATGAATAGAGTTGTTAATAAGGAGACAAAAGATAATTTGATGGTTATTGCAACAAAAATAGTGCTTGTAACAACAAAAGGAGCGTGTTTAGCTTAAAGTGAATAGAAGGACACATTATTTTGGAGATAAACCACTACACGTTAGTAGTACAAAAAGCAAACTAAGATGAATGAGTCCTCTGGGTGATGAAACTAAACACATTTAAATTTTCAATAGTGCATCGACATGTTTGTTTTAATTAATATACTATGTAATTTAGTTATAAAATGTTAATCTAATGATCATTGTGTCAAAAAAGTGTGTTTGGGTCCAAAAAGACAAGTGTTCCAAACCAGAAATGTTCTGATGGATTGTTTTTTTTGGAATTCAACCAATTAACATCAATAAGAAAACCCTAATGAAGATCATGAACACCATTGTTTGATTGTATTGAATGAATTGTATAGATATGGACATTTTCTTCTTGATGAATAGAGTTGTTAATATGGAGACAAAAGATAATTTCATGGTTATTGCAACACAAATAGTGCTTGTAACAACAAAAGGAGCGTGTTTAGCATAAAGTGAATAGAAGGAGTCATTATTTCGGAGATAAACCACTACTCATTAGTACAAAAAGCAAACTAAGATGAATGAGTCCTTTGGGTGATGAAACTAAACACATTTAAATTTTCAATAGTGCATCGACATGTTTGTTTTAATTAATATACTATGTTATTTAGTTACAAATGTTAATCTAATGATCATTGTGTCAAAAAGTGTGTTTGGGTCCAAAAGACAAGTGTTCCAAACCAGAAAAATGTTCTGAGGGATTGTTTATTTTGGAATTCAACCAATTAACATCAATAAGAAAACCTAATGAAGATCATGAACACCATTGTTTGATTCTATTGAATGAATTGTATAGATATGGACATTTTCTTCTTGATGAATAGAGTTGTTAATAAGGAGACAAAAGATAATTTCATGGTTATTGCAACAAAAATAGTGCTTGTAACAACAAAAGGAGCGTGTTTAGCATAAAGTGAATAGAAGGACTCATTATTTCGGAGATAAACCATACTCATTAGTACAAAAAGCAAACTAAGATGAATGAGTCCTTTGGGTGATGAAACTAAACACATTCAATTTTTCAATAGTGCGTCGACATGTTTGTTTTAATTAATATACTATGTTATTTAGTTACAAATGTTAATCTAATGATCATTGTGTCAAAAAGTGTGTTTGGGTCCAAAAGACAAGTGTTCCAAACCCAGAAATGTTCTGATGGATTGTTTATTTTGGAATTCAACCAATTAACATCAATAGGAAACCATAATGAAGATCATGAACCCCATTGTTTGATTGTATTGAATGAATTGTATAGATATGGACATTTTCTTCTTGATGAATAGAGTTGTTAATAAGGAGACAAAAGATAATTTGATGGTTTATTGCAACAAAAATAGTGCTTGTAACAACAAAAGGAGCGTGTTTAGCTTAAAGTGAATAGAAGGACACATTATTTTGGAGATAAACCACTACACGTTAGTACAAAAAGCAAACTAAGATGAATGAGTCCCTCTGGGTGATGAAACTAAACACATTTAAATTTTCAATAGTGCATCGACATGTTTGTTTTAATTAATATACTATGTAATTTAGTTATAAATGTTAATCTCATGATCATTGTGTCAAAAAGTGTGTTTGGGTCCAAAAGACAAGTGTTCCAAACCAGAAATGTTCTGAGGGATTGTTTATTTTGGAATTCAACCAATTAACATCAATAAGAAAACCTAATGAAGATCATGAACACCATTGTTTGATTGTATTGAATGAATTGTATAGATATGGACATTTTCTTCTTGATGAATAGAGTTGTTAATAAGGAGACAAAAGATAATTTCATGGTTATTGCAACACAAATAGTGCTTGTAACAACAAAAGGAGCGTGTTTAGCATAAAGTGAATAGAAGGACTCATTATTTCGGAGATAAACCACTACTCATTAGTACAAAAAGCAAACTAAGATGAATGAGTCCTTTGGGTGATGAAACTAAACACATTTAAATTTTCAATAGTGCGTCGACATGTTTGTTTTAATTAATTTACTATGTTATTTAGTTACAAATGTTAATCTAATGATCATTGTGTCAAAAAGTGTGTTTGGGTCCAAAAGACAAGTGTTCCAAACCAGAAATGTTCTGATGGATTGTTTATTTTGGAATTCAACCAATTAACATCAATAGGAAACCATAATGAAGATCATGAAACCCCATTGTTTGATTGTATTGAATGAATTGTATAGATAATGGACATTTTCTTCTTGATGAATAGAGTTGTTAATATGGAGACAAAAGATAATTTGATGGTTATTGCAACAAAAATAGTGCTTGTAACAACAAAAGGGTCGTGTTTAGCATAAAGTGAATAGAAGGACTCATTATTTTTTGGAGATAAACCACTACACATTAGTACGAAAAGCAAACTAAGATGAATGAGTCCTTTGGGTGATGAAACTAAACACATTTAAATTTTCAATAGTGCATCGACATGTTTGTTTTAATTAATATACTATGTAATTTAGTTATAAATGTTAATCTAATGATCATTGTGTCAAAAAGTGTGTGTTTGGGTCCAAAAGACAAGTGTTCCAAACCAGAAATGTTCTGATGGATTGTTTATTTTGGAATTCAACCAATTAACATCAATAGGAAACCATAATGAAGATCATGAACCCCATTGTTTGATTGTATTGAATGAATTGTATAGATATGGACATTTTCTTCTTGATGAATAGAGTTGTTAATAAGGAGACAAAAGATAATTTCATGGTTATTGCAACAAAAATAGTGCTTGTAACAACAAAAAGGAGCGTGTTTAGCATAAAGTGAATAGAAGGACTCATTATTTCGGAGATAAACCACTACACATTAGTACAAAAAAAGCAAACTAAGATGAATGAGTCCTTTGGGTGATGAAACTAAACACATTTAAATTTTCAATAGTGCATCGACATGTTTTTGTTTTAATTAATATACTATGTAATTTAGTTATAAATGTTAATCTCATGATCATTGTGTCAAAAAGTGTGTTTTGGGTCCGAAAAGACAAGTGTTCCAAACCAGAAATGTTCTGAGGGATTGTTTATTTTGGAATTCAACCAATTAACATCAATAAGAAAACCCTAATGAAGATCATGAAACACCATTGTTTGATTCTATTGAATGAATTGTATAGATATGGACATTTTCTTCTTGATGAATAGAGTTGTTAATAAGGAGACAAAAGATAATTTCATGGTTATTGCAACACACAAATAGTGCTTGTAACAACAAAAGGAGCGTGTTTAGCATAAAGTGAATAGAAGGACTCATTATTTCGGAGATAAACCACTACTCATTAGTACAAAAAGCAAACTAAGATGAATGAGTCCTTTGGGTGATGAAACTAAAAACACATTTAAATTTTCAATAGTGCGTCGACATGTTTGTTTTAATTAATTTACTATGTTATTTAGTTACAAATGTTAATCTAATGATCATTGTGTCAAAAAAAGTGTGTTTGGGTCCAAAAGACAAGTGTTCCAAACCAGAAATGTTCTGATGGATTGTTTATTTTGGAATTCAACCAATTAACATCAATAGGAAACCATAATGAAGATCATGAACCCCATTGTTTGATTGTATTGAATGAATTGTATAGATATGGGACATTTTCTTCTTGATGAATAGAGTTGTTAATAAGGAGACAAAAGATAATTTGATGGTTATTGCAACAACAAAAATAGTGCTTGTAACAACAAAACAAAAGGAGCGTGTTTAGCTTAAAGTGAATAGAAGGACACATTATTTTGGAGATAAACCACACTACACGTTAGTACAAAAAGCAAACTAAGATGAATGAGTCCTCTGGGTGATGAAACTAAACACATTTAAATTTTCAATAGTGCATCGACATGTTTGTTTTAATTAATATACTATGTAATTTAGTTATAAATGTTAATCTCATGATCATTGTGTCAAAAAAGTGTGTTTGGGTCCAAAAGACAAGTGTTCCAAACCAGAAATGTTCTGAGGGATTGTTTTATTTTGGAATTCAACCAATTAACATCAATAAGAAAACCTAATGAAGATCATGAACACCATTGTTTTTGATTCTATTGAATGAATTGTATAGATATGGACATTTTCTTCTTGATGAATAGAGTTGTTAATAAGGAGACAAAAGATAATTTCATGGTTATTGCAACACAAATAGTGCTTGTAACAACAAAAGGAGCGTGTTTAGCATAAAGTGAATAGAAGGACTCATTATTTCGGAGATAAAACCACTACTCATTAGTACAAAAAGCAAACTAAGATGAATGAGTCCTTTGGGTGATGAAACTAAACACATTTAAATTTTCAATAGTGCGTCGACATGTTTGTTTTAATTAATTTACTATGTTATTTAGTTACAAATGTTAATCTAATGATCATTGTGTCAAAAAGTGTGTTTGGGTCCAAAAGACAAGTGTTCCAAACCAGAAATGTTCTGTTGGTTTGTTTATTTTGGAATTCAACCAATTAACATCAATAAGAAACCCTAATGAAGATCATAAAACCCCATTGTTTGATTGTATTGAATGAATTGTATAGATATGGACATTTTCTTCTCGATGAATAGAGTTGTTAATAAGGAGACAAAAGATAATTTCATGGTTATTGCAACACAAATAGTGCTTGTAACAACAAAAGGAGCGTGTTTAGCATAAAGTGAATAGAAGGACTCATTATTTCGGAGATAAACCACTACTCATTAGTACAAAAAGCAAACTAAGATGAATGAGTCCTTTGGGTGATGAAACTAAACACATTTAAATTTTCAATAGTGCGTCGACATGTTTGTTTTAATTAATATACTATGTTATTTAGTTACAAATGTTAATCTAATGATCATTGTGTCAAAAAGTGTGTTTGGGTCCAAAAGACAAGTGTTCCAAACCAGAAATGTTCTGATGGATTGTTTATTTTGGAATTCAACCAATTAACATCAATAGGAAACCATAATGAAGATCATGAACCCCATTGTTTGATTGTATTGAATGAATTGTATAGATATGGACATTTTCTTCTTGATGAATAGAGTTGTTAATAAGGAGACAAAAGATAATTTGATGGTTATTGCAACAAAAATAGTGCTTGTAACAACAAAAGGAGCGTGTTTAGCTTAAAGTGAATAGAAGGACACATTATTTTGGAGATAAACCACTACACGTTAGTACAAAAAGCAAACTAAGATGAATGAGTCCTCTGGGTGATGAAACTAAACACATTTTAAATTTTCAATAGTGCATCGACATGTTTGTTTTAATTAATATACTATGTAATTTAGTTATAAATGTTAATCTTAAGATCATTGTGTCAAAAAGTGTGTTTGGGTCGAAAAGACAAGTGTTCCAAACCAGAAATGTTCTGAGGGATTGTTTATTTTGGAATTCAACCAATTAACATCAATAAGAAAACCTAATGAAGATCATGAACACCATTGTTTGATTCTATTGAATGAATTGTATAGATATGGACATTTTCTTCTTGATGAATAGAGTTGTTAATAAGGAGACAAAAGATAATTTCATGGTTATTGCAACACAAATAGTGCTTGTAACAACAAAAGGAGCGTGTTTAGCATAAAGTGAATAGAAGGACTCATTATTTCGGAGATAAACCACTACTCATTAGTACAAAAAGCAAACTAAGATGAATGAGTCCTTTGGGTGATGAAACTAAACACTTTTAAATTTTCAATAGTGCGTCGACATGTTTGTTTTAATTAATTTACTATGTTATTTAGTTACAAATGTTAATCTAATGATCATTGTGTCAAAAAGTGTGTTTGGGTCCAAAAGACAAGTGTTCCAAACCAGAAATGTTCTGATGGATTGTTTATTTTGGAATTCAACCAATTAACATCAATAGGAAACCATAATGAAGATCATGAACCCCATTGTTTGATTGTATTGAATGAATTGTATAGATATGGACATTTTCTTCTTGATGAATAGAGTTGTTAATAAGGAGACAAAAGATAATTTGATGGTTATTGCAACAAAAATAGTGCTTGTAACAACAAAAGGAGCGTGTTTAGCTTAAAGTGAATAGAAGGACACATTATTTTGGAGATAAACCACTACACGTTAGTACAAAAAGCAAACTAAGATGAATGAGTCCTCTGGGTGATGAAACTAAACACATTTAAATTTTCAATAGTGCATCGACATGTTTGTTTTAATTAATATACTATGTAATTTAGTTATAAATGTTAATCTAATGATCATTGTGTCAAAAAGTGTGTTTGGGTCCAAAAGACAAGTGTTCCAAACCAGAAATGTTCTGATGGATTGTTTATTTTGGAATTCAACCAATTAACATCAATCAGAAACCCTAATGAAGATCATAAACGCCATTGTTTCATTGTATTGAATGAATTGTAGAGATATGGACATTTTCTTCTCGATGAATAGAGTTGTTAATAAGGAGACAAAAGATAATTTCATGGTTATTGCAACACAAATAGTGCTTGTAACAACAAAAGGAGCGTGTTTAGCATAAAGTGAATAGAAGGACTCATTATTTCGGAGATAAACCACTACTCATTAGTACAAAAAGCAAAACTAAGATGAATGAGTCCTTTGGGTGATGAAACTAAACACACATTTAAATTTTCAATAGTGCATCGACATGTTTGTTTTAATTAATATACTATGTAATTTAGTTACAAATGTTAATCTAATGATCATCATTGTGTCAAAAAGTGTGTTTGGGTCCAAAAGACAAGTGTTCCAAACCAGAAATGTTCTGAGGGATTGTTTATTTTGGAATTCAACCAATTAACATCAATAAGAAAAACCTAATGAAGATCATGAAACACCATTGTTTGATTCTATTGAATGAATTGTATAGATATGGACATTTTCTTCTTGATGAATAGAGTTGTTAATAAGGAGACAAAAGATAATTTCATGGTTATTGCAACACAAATAGTGCTTGTAACAACAAAAGGAGCGTGTTTAGCATAAAGTGAATAGAAGGACTCATTATTTCGGAGATAAACCACTACTCATTAGTACAAAAAGCAAACTAAGATGAATGAGTCCTTTGGGTGATGAAACTAAACACATTTAAATTTTCAATAGTGCGTCGACATGTTTGTTTTAATTAATATACTATGTTATTTAGTTACAAATGTTAATCTAATGATCATTGTGTCAAAAAGTGTGTTTGGGTCCAAAAGACAAGTGTTCCAAACCAGAAATGTTCTGATGGATTGTTTATTTTGGAATTCAACCAATTAACATCAATAGGAAACCATAATGAAGATCATGAACCCCATTGTTTGATTGTATTGAATGAATTGTATAGATATGGACATTTTCTTCTTGATGAATAGAGTTGTTAATAAGGAGACAAAAGATAATTTGATGGTTATTGCAACAAAAATAGTGTGCTTGTAACAACAAAAGGAGCGTGTTTAGCTTAAAGTGAATAGAAGGACACATTATTTTGGAGATAAAACCACTACACGTTAGTACAAAAAGCAAACTAAGATGAATGAGTCCTCTGGGTGATGAAACTAAACACATTTAAATTTTTCAATAGTGCATCGACATGTTTGTTTTAATTAATTATATACTATGTAATTTAGTTATAAATGTTAATCTCAAGATCATTGTGTCAAAAAGTGTGTTTGGGTCGAAAAGACAAGTGTTCCAAACCAGAAATGTTCTGAGGGATTGTTTATTTTGGAATTCAACCAATTAACATCAATAAGAAAACCTAATGAAGATCATGAACACCATTGTTTGATTCTATTGAATGAATTGTATAGATATGGACATTTTTCTTCTTGATGAATAGAGTTGTTAATAAGGAGACAAAAGATAATTTCATGGTTATTGCAACAAAAATAGTGCTTGTAACAACAAAAGGAGCGTGTTTAGCATAAAGTGAATAGAAGGACTCATTATTTCGGAGATAAACCACTAC
This sequence comes from Ceriops zippeliana, assembly GCA_037897445.1. Lineage (NCBI taxonomy): Eukaryota > Viridiplantae > Streptophyta > Magnoliopsida > Malpighiales > Rhizophoraceae > Ceriops > Ceriops zippeliana. The sequence continues at coordinate 24,602 of JBAPLH010002349.1, forward strand.
TCATTAGTACAAAAAGCAAACTAAGATGAATGAGTCCTTTGGGTGATGAAACTAAACACATTTTAAATTTTCAATAGTGCGTCGACATGTTTGTTTTAATTAATTTACTATGTTATTTAGTTACAAATGTTAATCTAATGATCATTGTGTCAAAAAGTGTGTTTGGGTCCAAAAGACAAGTGTTCCAAACCAGAAATGTTCTGATGGATTTGTTTATTTTGGAATTCAACCAATTAACATCAATAGGAAACCATAATGAAGATCATGAACCCCATTGTTTGATTGTATTGAATGAATTGTATAGATATGGACATTTTCTTCTTGATGAATAGAGTTGTTAATATGGAGACAAAAGATAATTTGATGGTTATTGCAACAAAAATAGTGCTTGTAACAACAAAAGGGTCGTGTTTAGCATAAAGTGAATAGAAGGACTCATTATTTCGGAGATAAACCACTACACATTAGTACGAAAAAGCAAACTAAGATGAATGAGTCCTTTGGGTGATGAAACTAAACACATTTAAATTTTCAATAGTGCATCGACATGTTTGTTTTAATTAATATACTATGTAATTTAGTCATAAATGTTAATCTAATGATCGTTGTGTCAAAAAGTGTGTTTGGGTCCAAAAGACAAGTGTTCCGAACCAGAAATGTTCTGATGGATTGTTTATTTTGGAATTCAAACAATTAACATCAATAGGAAACCATAATGAAGATCATGAACCCCATTGTTTGATTGTATTGAATGAATTGTATAGATATGGCATTTTCTTCTTGATGAATAGAGTTGTTAATAAGGAGACAAAAGATAATTTCATGGTTATTGCAACAAAAAATAGTGCTTGTAACAACAAAAGGAGCGTGTTTAGCATAAAGTGAATAGAAGGACTCATTATTTAGGAAATAAAACCAATACACATTAGTACGAAAAGCAAACTAAGATGAATGAGTCCTTTGGGTGATGAAACTAAACACATTTTAAATTTTCAATAGTGCATCGACATGTTTGTTTTAATTAATATACTATGTAATTTAGTTATAAATGTTAATCTAATGATCATTGTTTCAAAAAAGTGTGTTTGGGTCCAAAAGACAAGTGTTCCAAACCAGAAATGTTCTGAGGGATTGTTTATTTTGGAATTCAACCAATTAACATCAATAAGAAACCCTAATGAAGATCATGAACACCATTTGTTTGATTCTATTGAATGAATTGTATAGATATGGACATTTTCTTCTTGATGAATAGAGTTGTTAATAAGGAGACAAAAGATAATTTCATGGTTATTGCAACACAAATAGTGCTTGTAACAACAAAAGGAGCGTGTTTAGCATAAAGTGAATAGAAGGACTCATTATTTCGGAGATAAACCACTACTCATTAGTACAAAAAGCAAACTAAGATGAATGAGTCCTTTGGGTGATGAAACTAAACACATTTTAAATTTTCAATAGTGCGTCGACATGTTTGTTTTAATTAATTTACTATGTTATTTAGTTACAAATGTTAATCTAATGATCATTGTGTCAAAAAGTGTGTTTGGGTCCAAAAGACAAGTGTTCCAAACCAGAAATGTTCTGATGGATTGTTTATTTTGGAATTCAACCAATTAACATCAATAGGAAACCATAATGAAGATCATGAACCCCATTGTTTGATTGTATTGAATGAATTGTATAGATATGGACATTTTCTTCTTGATGAATAGAGTTGTTAATAAGGAGACAAAAGATAATTTGATGGTTATTGCAACAAAAATAGTGCTTGTAACAACAAAAGGAGCGTGTTTAGCTTAAAGTGAATAGAAGGACACATTATTTTTGGAGATAAACCACTACACGTTAGTACGAAAAAGCAAACTAAGATGAATGAGTCCTCTGGGTGATGAAACTAAACACATTTAAATTTTCAATAGTGCATCGACATGTTTGTTTTAATTAAATATACTATGTAATTTAGTTATAAATGTTAATCTCAAGATCATTGTGTCAAAAAAGTGTGTTTGGGGTCCAAAAGACAAGTGTTCCAAACCAGAAATGTTCTGAGGGATTGTTTATTTTGGAATTCAACCAATTAACATCAATAAGAAAACCTAATGAAGATCATGAACACCATTGTTTGATTCTATTGAATGAATTGTATAGATATGGACATTTTCTTCTTGATGAATAGAGTTGTTAATAAGGAGACAAAAGATAATTTCATGGTTATTGCAACACAAATAGTGCTTGTAACAACAAAAGGAGCGTGTTTAGCATAAAGTGAATAGAAGGACTCATTATTTCGGAGATAAACCACTACTCATTAGTACAAAAAGCAAACTAAGATGAATGAGTCCTTTGGGTGATGAAACTAAACACATTTAAATTTTCAATAGTGCGTCGACATGTTTGTTTTAATTAATTTACTATGTTATTTAGTTACAAATGTTAATCTAATGATCATTGTGTCAAAAAGTGTGTTTGGGTCCAAAAGACAAGTGTTCCAAACCAGAAATGTTCTGTTGGTTTGTTTATTTTGGAATTCAACCAATTAACATCAATAAGAAACCCTAATGAAGATCATAAACGCCATTGTTTCATTGTATTGAATGAATTGTATAGATATGGACATTTTCTTCTCGATGAATAGAGTTGTTAATAAGGAGACAAAAGATAATTTCATGGTTATTGCAACACAAATAGTGCTTGTAACAACAAAAGGAGCGTGTTTAGCATAAAGTGAATAGAAGGACTCATTATTTCGGAGATAAACCACTACTCATTAGTACAAAAAGCAAACTAAGATGAATGAGTCCTTTGGGTGATGAAACTAAACACATTTAATTTTTCAATAGTGCGTCGACATGTTTGTTTTAATTAATATACTATGTTATTTAGTTACAAATGTTAATCTAATGATCATTGTGTCAAAAAGTGTGTTTGGGTCCAAAAGACAAGTGTTCCAAACCAGAAATGTTCTGATGGATTGTTTATTTTGGAATTCAACCAATTAACATCAATAGGAAACCATAATGAAGATCATGAACCCCATTGTTTGATTGTATTGAATGAATTGTATAGATATGGACATTTTCTTCTTGATGAATAGAGTTGTTAATAAGGAGACAAAAGATAATTTGATGGTTATTGCAACAAAAAATAGTGCTTGTAACAACAAAAGGAGCGTGTTTAGCTTAAAGTGAATAGAAGGACACATTATTTTTGGAGATAAACCACTACACGTTAGTACAAAAAGATGAGTCCTCTGGGTGATGAAACTAAACACATTTAAATTTTCAAATAGTGCATCGACATGTTTGTTTTAATTAATATACTATGTAATTTAGTTATAAATGTTTAATCTTAAGATCATTGTG
>JBAPLH010002351.1:0-14074 GCA_037897445.1 Ceriops zippeliana
TTTTTTTGGTTTGACCAATCAGAAACAGACTTTTTGACTAGAGGGATTCATAGAATTAACATTTTGATAAGAGAATTGACTAAACAATTTTAGCATATTAATTAAAACAAACAAGTCTAAATAGTATCTACAAATCTAAATCTATCTTTACTTCTGTCGGCCACAAAGGAGTCATTCATGCTGGGTTTGCATTTGGCATTAATATTAAGTGGTTTAATTCATAATAATGTGACTTTCTAATCGCCTTAGGCTAATCAGCCTACTTTTTGTTGTTAGAAGGATTATTTTTTCATCCAATTACCATAAAATTATCTCTTTCTGTCTTTTCTTAATGACTATATTCATTGTGAAAAACAATGCAAATGAACCATGTATAACATGACTTCCATTCAAATCTAATAAAATAACGGAGGTCCTTGATCTTGAATTGCATTTCTTATTGATATTAATTGGTTGAATTCCAAAATAAAGAGTACCTCCTATCATTTCTAGTTATCAATGCTCCGCTCCTTTTTGGTTGCAAACAGACTTTTTGATAGAGGGATCATAGAATTAACACATTTGTGACTAAACAATTTAGCATATTAATTAAAACAAACAAGTCTAAACAGTATTAAAACTCTAAATCTGTTTACTTCCTTTGGCCAAAACAGTCATTCATGTTTGTTTGCATTTGGCATTAATTTTAAGGGGTTTTTCATTCCTAAATAATGTGACTTTCTTACCAGCTTTATGCTAATCACTCTACTTTTTGTTGTTAGAAGGGATTATTTTTCATCCAATTACCATAAAAATTATCTTTTCTGTCTTTCTTAATGACTATATTCATTGTGAAAACAATGCAAATGAAAACCATGTATAACATGACTAATTTCAAATCTAATAAATAACGGAGTCCTTGATCTTGAATTGCATTTCTTATTGATATTAATTGTTTGAATTCCAAAATAAAGAGTACCTCCTATCAATTTTCTGGTTATCAATGCTCCTTTTTTTGGTTCCAAACAGACATTTGATAGAGGGATCATAGAATTAACATTTGTCGCTAAACAATTTAGCATATTAATTACAACAAACAAGTCTAAACAGTATTAAAAAAATCTAAATCTGTTTACTTCCTTTGGCCACAGCAGTCATTCATGTTTGTTTGCATTTGGCATTAATTTTTAAGTGGTTTTCATTCCTAAATAATGTGACTTTCTTACCAGCCTTATGCTAATCACTCTACTTTTGTTGTTAGAAGGATTATTTTTCATCCAATTACCATAAAATTATCTTTTCTGTCTTTCTTAATGACTATATTCATTGTGAAAAACAATGCAAATGAACCATGTATAACATGACTTCATTCAAATCTAATAAAATAACGGAGTCCTTGATCTTGAATTGCATTCTTATTGATATTAATTGGTTGAATTCCAAAATAAAGAGTACCTCCTATCATTTCTGGTTATCAATGCTCCTTTTTTGGTTCCAAACAGACATTTGGATAGAGGGGATCATTAGAATTAACATTTTGTCGACTAAACAATTTAGCATATTAATTAAAACAAACAAGTCTAAAATAGTATTAAAAAATCTAAATCTGTTTACTTCCTTATTGGCCACAGCAGTCATTCATGTTTGTTTGCATTTGGCATTAATTTTAAGTGGTTTCATTCATAAATAATGTGACTTTCTAACCAGCTTATGCTAATCACTCTACTTTTGTTGTTAGAAGGATTTATTTTTCATCCAATTACCATAAAAATTATCTTTTCTGTCTTTCTTAATGACTATATTCATTGTGAAAACAATGCAAATGAACCATGTATAACATGACTTCATTCAAATCTAATAAATAACGGAGTCCTTGATCTTGAATTGCATTTCTTATTGATAGTAATTGGTTGAATTCAAAAATAAAGAGTACCTCCTATCATTTCTGGTTATCAATGCTCCTTCTTTGGTTGCAAACAGACTTTTTGATAGAGGGATCATAGAATTAACATTTCTGACTAAACAATTTAGCATATTAATTAAAACAAACAAGTCTAAATAGTATCAAAACTCTAAATCTATTTACTTGCATCGGCCAAAGGAGTCATTCATGCTGGTTTGCATTTGGCATTAATATTAAGTGGTTTTAATTCATAAGTAATGTGACTTTCTAATCTCCTTAGGCTAATCAGCCTACTTTTGTTATTAGAAGGATTATTTTTCATCCAATTACCATAAAATTTTCTTTTCTGTCTTTCTTAATGACTATATTCATTGTGAAAACAATGCAAATGAACCATGTATAACATGACTTCATTCAAATCTAATAAATAACGGAGTCCTTGATCTTGAATTGCATTTCTTATTGATATTAATTGGTTGAATTCCAAAATAAAGAGTACCTCCTATCATTTCTGGTTATCAATGCTCCTTTTTTTGGTTCCAACCAGACATTTGGATAGAGGGATCATAGAATTAACATTTGTCGCTAAACAATTTAGCATATTAATTACAACAAACAAGTCTAAACAGTATTAAAAATCTAAAATCTGTTTACTTCCTTTGGCCACAGCAGTCATTCATGTTTGTTTGCATTTGGCATTAATTTTAAGGGGTTTCATTCCTAAATAATGTCACTTCTCTTACCAACTTATGCTAATCACTCTACTTTTGTTGTTAGACGTATTATTTTTCATCCAATTACCATAAAATTATCTTTTCTGTCTTTCTTAATGACTATAATCATTGTGAAAACAATGCAAATGAACCATGTATAACATGACTTCATTCAAATCTAATAAATAACGGAGTCCTTGATCTTGAATTGCATTTCTTATTGATAGTAATTGGTTGAATTCAAAAATAAAGAGTACCTCCTATCATTTCTGGTTATCAAAGCTCCTTCTTTGGTTGCAAACAGACTTTTTGATAGAGGGATCATAGAATTAACACATTGTGACTAAACAATTTAGCATATTAATTAAAACAAACAAGTCTAAATAGTATCAAAACTCTAAATCTATTTTACTTGATTCGGCCAAAGGAGTCATTCATGCTGGTTTGCATTTGGCATTAATATTAAGTGGTTTTAATTCATAAGTAATGTGACTTTCTAATCGCCTTAGGCTAATCAGCCTACTTTTGTTGTTAGAAGGATTATTTTTCATCCAATTACCATAAAATTATCTTTTTTCTGTCTTTCTTAATGACTATATTCATTGTGAAAAACAATGCAAATGAACCATGTATAACATGACTTCATTCAAATCTAATAAATAACGGAGTCCTTGATCTTGAATTGCATTTCTTATTGATATTAATTGGTTGAATTCCAAAATAAAGAGTACCTCCTATCATTTCTGGTTATCAATGCTCCTTTTTTTGGTTCCAACCAGACATTTGGATAGAGGGATCATAGAATTAACATTTGTCGCTAAACAATTTAGCATATTAATTACAACAAACAAGTCTAAACAGTATTAAAAATCTAAATCTCTGTTTACTTTCCTTTGGCCACAGCAGTCATTCATGTTTGTTTGCATTTGGCATTAATTTTAAGGGGTTTCATTCCTAAATAATGTCACTTCCTTACCAACTTATGCTAATCACTCTACTTTTGTTGTTAGAAGGATTATTTTTCATCCCAATTACCATAAAATTATCTTTTCTGTCTTTCTTAATGACTATATTCATTGTGAGAAGAATGCAAATGAACCATGTATAACATGACTTCATTCAAATCTAATAAATAACGGAGTCCTTGATCTTGAATTGCATTTCTTATTGATAGTAATTGGTTGAATTCCAAAATAAAGAGTACCTCCTATCATTTCTGGTTATCAATGCTCCTTTTTTGGTTGCAAACAGACTTTTTTGATAGAGGGATCATAGAATTAACATTTGTGACTAAACAATTTAGCATATTAATTAAAAAACAAAACAAGTCTAAATAGTATCAAAACTCTAAATCTATTTACTTGTATCGGCCAAAGGAGTCATTCATGCTGGTTTGCATTTGGCATTAATATTAAGTGGTTTAATTCATAAGTAATGTGACTTTCTAATCGCCTTAGGCTAATCAGCCTACTTTTGTTGTTAGAAGGATTATTTTTCATCCAATTACCATAAAATTTATCTTTTCTGTCTTTCTTAATGACTATATTCATTGTGAAAACAATGCAAATGAACCATGTATAACATGACTTCATTCAAATCTAATAAATAACGGAGTCCTTGATCTTGAATTGCATTTCTTATTGATATTAATTTGGTTGAATTCCAAAATAAAGAGTACCTCCTATCATTTCTGGTTATCAATGCTCCTTTTTTGGTTCCAACCAGACATTTGGATAGAGGGATCATAGAATTAACATTTGTCGCTAAACAATTTAGCATATTAATTACAACAAACAAGTCTAAACAGTATTAAAAATCTAAATCTGTTTACTTCCTTTGGCCACAGCAGCAAGTCATTCATGTTTGTTTGCATTTGGCATTAATTTTAAGGGGTTTCATTCCTAAATAATGTCACTTCCTTACCAACTTATGCTAATCACTCTACTTTTGTTGTTAGAAGGATTATTTTTCATCCAATTACCATAAAATTATCTTTTCTGTCTTTCTTAATGACTATAATCATTGTGAAAACAATGCAAATGAACCATGTATAACATGACTTCATTCAAATCTAATAAATAACGGAGTCCTTGATCTTGAATTGCATTTCTTATTGATAGTAATTGGTTGAATTCTAAAATAAAGAGTACCTCCTATCATTTCTGGTTATCAAAGCTCCTTCTTTGGTTGCAAACAGACTTTTTGATAGAGGGATCATAGAATTAACATTTCTGACTAAACAATTTAGCATATTAATTAAAACAAACAAGTCTAAATAGTATCACAACTCTAAATCTATTTACTTGATTCGGCCAAAGGAGTCATTCATGCTGGTTTGCATTTGGCATTAATATTAAGTGGTTTAATTCATAAGTAATGTGACTTTCTAATCGCCTTAGGCTAATCAGCCTACTTTTGTTGTTAGAAGGATTATTTTTCATCCAATTACCATAAAATTTTCTTTTCTGTCTTTCTTAATGACTATATTCATTGTGAAAACAATGCAAATGAACCATGTATAACATGACTTCATTCAAATCTAATAAATAACGGAGTCCTTGATCTTGAATTGCATTTCTTATTGATATTAATTGGTTGAATTCCAAAATAAAGAGTACCTCCTATCATTTCTGGTTATCAATGCTCCTTTTTTTTTGGTTCCAACCAGACATTTGGATAGAGGGATCATAGAATTAACATTTGTCGCTAAACAATTTAGCATATTAATTACAAACAAACAAGTCTAAACAGTATTAAAAATCTAAATCTGTTTACTTCCTTTGGCCACAGCAGTCATTCATGTTTGTTTGCATTTGGCATTAATTTTAAGGGGTTTCATTCCTAAATAATGTCACTTCCTTACCAACTTATGCTAATCACTCTACTTTTGTTGTTTAGAAGGATTATTTTTCATCCAATTACCATAAAATTATCTTTTCTGTCTTTCTTAATGACTATATTCATTGTGAAAACAATGCAAATGAACCATGTATAACATGACTTCATTCAAATCTAATAAATAACGGAGTCCTTGATCTTGAATTGCATTTCTTATTGATAGTAATTGGTTGAATTCCAAAATAAAGAGTACCTCCTATCATTTCTGGTTATCAATGCTCCTTTTTTGGTTGCAAAACAGACTTTTTGATAGAGGGATCATAGAATTAACATTTGTGACTAAACAATTTAGCATATTAATTAAAACAAACAAGTCTAAAATAGTATCAAAACTCTAAATCTATTTACTTGATTCGGCCAAAGGAGTCATTCATGCTGGTTTGCATTTGGCATTAATATTTAAGTGGTTTAATTCATAAGTAATGTGACTTTCTAATCGCCTTAGGCTAATCAGCCTACTTTTGTTGTTAGAAGGATTATTTTTCATCCAATTACCATAAAATTATCTTTTCTGTCTTTCTTAATGACTATATTCATTGTGAAAACAATGCAAATGAACCATGTATAACATGACTTCATTCAAATCTAATAAATAACGGAGTCCTTGATCTTGAATTTGCATTTCTTATTGATATTAATTGGTTGAATTCCAAAATAAAGAGTACCTCCTATCATTTCTGGTTATCAATGCTCCTTTTTTGGTTCCAACCAGACATTTGGATAGAGGGATCATAGAATTAACATTTGTCGCTAAACAATTTAGCATATTAATTACAACAAACAAGTCTAAACAGTATTAAAAATCTAAATCTGTTTACTTCCTTTGGCCACACAGCAGTCATTCATGTTTGTTTGCATTTGGCATTAATTTTAAGGGGTTTTCATTCCTAAATAATGTCACTTTCTTACCAGCTTATGCTAATCACTCTACTTTTGTTGTTAGAAGGATTATTTTTCATCCAATTACCATAAAATTATCTTTTCTGTCTTTCTTAATGACTATATTCATTGTGAAAACAATGCAAATGAACCATGTATAACATGACTTCATTCAAATCTAATAAATAACGGAGTCCTTGATCTTGAATTGCATTTCTTATTGATAGTAATTGGTTGAATTCCAAAATAAAGAGTACCTCCTATCATTTCTGGTTATCAATGCTCCTTTTTTGGTTGCAAACAGACTTTTTTTGATAGAGGGATCATAGAATTAACATTTTGTGACTAAACAATTTAGCATATTAATTAAAACAAACAAGTCTAAATAGTATCAAAACTCTAAATCTATTTACTTGCATCGGCCAAAGGAGTCATTCATGCTGGTTTGCATTTGGCATTAATATTAAGTGGTTTAATTCATAAGTAATGTGACTTTCTAATCGCCTTAGGCTAATCAGCCTACTTTTGTTGTTAGAAGGATTATTTTTCATCCAATTACCATAAAATTATCTTTTCTGTCTTTCTTAATGACTATATTCATTGTGAAAACAATGCAAATGAACCATGTATAACATGACTTCATTCAAATCTAATAAATAACGGAGTCCTTGATCTTGAATTGCATTTCTTATTGATATTAATTGGTTGAATTCCAAAATAAAGAGTACCTCCTATCATTTCTGGTTATCAATGCTCCTTTTTTGGTTCCAACCAGACTTTTTGGATAGAGGGATCATAGAATTAACATTTGTCGACTAAACAATTTAGCATATTAATTACAACAAACAAGTCTAAAAACAGTATTAAAAATCTAAATCTGTTTACTTCCTTTGGCCAAAGCAGTCAGTCATTCATGTTTGTTTGCATTTGGCATTAATTTTAAGGGGTTTCATTCCTAAATAATGTGACTTTCTTACCAACTTATGCTAATCACTCTACTTTTGTTGTTGTTGTTAGAAGGATTATTTTTTTCATCCAATTACCATAAAATTATCTTTTCTGTCTTTCTTAATGACTATATATTCATTGTGAAAACAATGCAAATGAACCATGTATAACATGACTTCATTCAAATCTAATAAAAAACGGAGTCCTTGATCTTGAATTGCATTTCTTATTGATATTAATTGGTTTGAATTTCAAAAATAAAAAGAGTACCTCCTATCATTTCTGGTTATCAATGCTCCTTTTTTTGGTTGCAAACAGACTTTTTGATAGAGGGATCATAGAATTAAACATTTGTGACTAAACAATTTAGCATATTAATTAAAAACAAACAAGTCTAAATAGTATCAAAACTCTAAATCTATTTACTTGTATCGGCCAAAGGAGTCATTCATGCTGGTTTGCATTTGGCATTAATATTAAGTCATTTTAATTCATAAGTAATGTGACTTTCTTAATCGCCTTAGGCTAATCAGCCTACTTTTGTTGTTAGAAGGATTATTTTTCATCCAATTACCATAAAATTATCTTTTTCTGTCTTTCTTAATGACTATATTCATTGTGAAAACAATGCAAATGAACCATGTATAACATGACTTCATTCAAATCTAATAAATAACGGAGTCCTTGATCTTGAATTGCATTTCTTATTGATATTAATTGGTTGAATTCCAAAATAAAGAGTACCTCCTATCATTTCTGGTTATCAATGCTCCTTTTTTGGTTCCAACCAGACTTTTTGGATAGAGGGATCATAGAATTAACATTTGTCGACTAAACAATTTAGCATATTAATTAAAACAAACAAGTCTAAACAGTATTTAAAAATCTAAATCTGTTTACTTCCTTTGGCCACAGCAGTCATTCATGCTTGTTTGTTTGCATTTGGCATTAATTTTAAGGGGTTTCATTCCTAAATAATGTGACTTTCTTACCAGCTTATGCTAATCACTCTACTTTTGTTGTTAGAAGGATTATTTTTTCATCCAATTACCATAAAATTATCTTTTCTGTCTTTCTTAATGACTATATTCATTGTGAAAACAATGCAAATGAACCATGTATAACATGACTTCATTCAAAATCTAATAAATAACGGAGTCCTTGATCTTGAATTGCATTTCTTATTGATATTAAATTGGTTGAATTCCAAAATAAAGAGTACCTCCTATCATTTCTGGTTATCAATGCTCCTTTTTTGGTTCCAAACCAGACTTTTTGGATAGAGGGATCATAGAATTAACATTTGTCGCTAAACAATTTAGCATATTAATTACAACAAACAAGTCTAAATAGTATTAAAAATCTAAATCTGTTTACTTCCTTTGGCCACAGCAGTCATTCATGTTTGTTTGCATTTGGCATTAATTTTAAGGGGTTTCATTCCTAAATAATGTGACTTTCTTACCAGCTTATGCTAATCACTCTACTTTTGTTGTTAGAAGGATTATTTTTCATCCAATTACCATAAAATTATCTTTTCTGTCTTTCTTAATGACTATATTCATTGTGAAAACAATGCAAATGAACCATGTATAACATGACTTCATTCAAATCTAATAAATAACGGAGTCCTTGATCTTGAATTGCATTTCTTATTGATATTAATTGGTTGAATTCCAAAATAAAGAGTACCTCCTATCATTTCTGGTTATCAATGCTCCCTTTTTTTGGTTCCAAACCAGACATTTGGATAGAGGGATCATAGAATTAACATTTGTCGCTAAACAATTTAGCATATTAATTACAACAAACAAGTCTAAACAGTATTAAAAATCTAAATCTGTTTACTTCCTTTGGCCACAGCAGTCATTCATGTTTGTTTGCATTTGGCATTAATATTTTAAGGGGTTTCATTCCTAAATAATGTCACTTTCTTACCAAGCTTATGCTAATCACTCTACTTTTGTTGTTAGAAGGATTATTTTTCATCCAATTACCATAAAATTATCTTTTCTGTCTTTCTTAATGACTATATTCATTGTGAAAACAATGCAAATGAACCATGTATAACATGACTTCATTCAAATCTAATAAATAACGGAGTCCTTGATCTTGAATTGCATTTCTTATTGATATTAATTGGTTGAATTCCAAAATAAAGAGTACCTCCTATCATTTCTGGTTATCAATGCTCCTTTTTTGGTTGCAAACAGACTTTTTGATAGAGGGATCATAGAATTAACATTTGTGACTAAACAATTTAGCATATTAATTAAAAACAAACAAGTCTAAATAGTATAAAAAACTCTAAATCTATTTACTTGTATCGGCCAAAGGAGTCATTCATGCTGGTTTGCATTTGGCATTAATATTAAGTGGTTTAATTCATAAGTAATGTGACTTTCTAATCGCCTTAGGCTAATCAGCCTACTTTTGTTGTTAGAAGGATTATTTTTCATCCAATTACCATAAAATTATCTTTTCTGTCTTTCTTAATGACTATATTCATTGTGAAAACAATGCAAATGAACCATGTATAACATGACTTCATTCAAATCTAATAAATAACGGAGTCCTTGATCTTGAATTGCATTTCTTATTGATATTAATTGGTTGAATTCCAAAATAAAGAGTACCTCCTATCATTTCTGGTTATCAATGCTCCTTTTTTGGTTCCAACCAGACATTTGGATAGAGGGATCATAGAATTAACATTTGTCACTAAACAATTTAGCATATTAATTAACAACAAACAAGTCTAAACAGTATAAAAATCTAAATCTGTTTACTTCCTTTGGCCACAGCAGTCATTCATGTTTGTTTGCATTTGGCATTAATTTTAAGGGGTTTCATTTCCTAAATAATGTCACTTTCCTTACCAACTTATGCTAATCACTCTACTTTTGTTGTTAGAAGGATTATTTTTCATCCAATTACCATAAAAATTATCTTTTCTGTCTTTCTTAATGACTATATTCATTGTGAAAACAATGCAAATGAACCATGTATAACATGACTTCATTCAAATCTAATAAAAATAACGGAGTCCTTGATCTTGAATTGCATTTCTTATTGATATTAATTGGTTGAATTCCAAAATAAAGAGTACCTATCCTATCATTTTTCTGGTTATCAATGCTCCTTTTTTTGGTTGCAAACCAGACATTTTGATAGAGGGATCATAGAATTAACATTTGTGACTAAACAATTTAGCATATTAATTACAACAAACAAGTCTAAACAGTATAAAAAATCTAAATCTGTTTACTTCCTTTGGCCACAGCAGTCATTCATGTTTGTTTGCATTTGGCATTAATTTTAAAGGGGTTTCATTCCTAAATAATGTGACTTTCTTACCAACACTTATGCTAATCACTCTACTTTTGTTGTTAGAAGGATTATTTTTCATCCAATTACCATAAAATTATCTTTTTCTGTCTTTTCTTAATGACTATAATCATTGTGAAAACAATGCAAATGAACCATGTATAACATGACTTCATTCAAATCTAATAAATAACGGAGTCCTTGATCTTGAATTGCATTTCTTATTGATATTAATTGGTTGAATTCCAAAATAAAGAGTACCTCCTATCATTTCTGGTTATCAATGCTCCTTTTTTGGTTGCAAACAGACTTTTTTGATAGAGGGATCATAGAATTAACATTTGTGACTAAACAATTTAGCATATTAATTTAAAACAAACAAGTCTAAATAGTATCACAACTCTAAATCTATTTACTTGATTCGGCCAAAGGAGTCATTCATGCTGGTTTGCATTTGGCATTAATATTAAGTGGTTTAATTCATAAGTAATGTGACTTTCTAATCGCCTTAGGCTAATCAGCCTACTTTTGTTGTTAGAAGGATTATTTTTCATCCAATTACCATAAAATTATCTTTTTTCTGTCTTTCTTAATGACTATATTCATTGTGAAAACAATGCAAATGAACCATGTATAACATGACTTCATTCAAATCTAATAAATAACGGAGTCCTTGATCTTGAATTGCATTTCTTATTGATATTAATTGGTTGAATTCCAAAATAAAGAGTACCTCCTATCATTTCTGGTTATCAATGCTCCTTTTTTTTGGTTCCAACCAGACATTTGGATAGAGGGATCATAGAATTAACATTTGTCGCTAAACAATTTAGCATATTAATTACAACAAACAAGTCTAAACAGTATTAAAAATCTAAATCTGTTTACTTCCTTTGGCCACAGCAGTCATTCATGTTTGTTTGCATTTGGCATTAATTTTAAGGGGTTTCATTCCTAAATAATGTCACTTCCTTACCAACTTATGCTAATCACTCTACTTTTGTTGTTAGAAGGATTATTTTTCATCCAATTACCATAAAATTATCTTTTCTGTCTTTCTTAATGACTATATTCATTGTGAAAAGAATGCAAATGAACCATGTATAACATGACTTCATTCAAATCTAATAATAAATAACGGAGTCCTTGATCTTGAATTGCATTTCTTATTGATAGTAATTGGTTTGAATTCCAAAATAAAGAGTACCTCCTATCATTTCTGCTTATCAATGCTCCTTTTTTGGTTGCAAACAGACTTTTTGATAGAGGGATCATAGAATTAACATTTGTGACTAAACAATTTAGCATATTAATTAAAACAAACAAGTCTAAATAGTATCAAAACTCTAAATCTATTTACTTGTATCGGCCAAAGGAGTCATTCATGCTGGTTTGCATTTGGCATTAATATTAAGTGGTTTAATTCATAAGTAATGTGACTTTCTAATCGCCTTAGGCTAATCAGCCTACTTTTGTTGTTAGAAGGATTATTTTTCATCCAATTACCATAAAATTATTCTTTTCTGTCTTTCTTAATGACTATATTCATTGTGAAAACAATGCAAATGAACCATGTATAACATGACTTCATTCAAATCTAATAAATAACGGAGTCCTTGATCTTGAATTGCATTTCTTATTGATATTAATTGGTTGAATTCCAAAATAAAGAGTACCTCCTATCATTTCTGGTTATCAATGCTCCTTTTTTGGTTCCAAACAGACATTTGGATAGAGGGATCATAGAATTAACATTTGTCGCTACTAAACAATTTAGCATATTAATTACAACAAACAAGTCTAAACAGTATTATTAAAAATCTAAATCTGTTTACTTCCTTTGGCCACAGCAGTCATTCATGTTTGTTTGCATTTGGCATTAATTTTAAGGGGTTTCATTCCTAAATAATGTCACTTCCTTACCAACTTATGCTAATCACTCTACTTTTGTTGTTAGAAGGATTATTTTTCATCCAATTACCATAAAATTATCTTTTCTGTCTTTCTTAATGACTATAATCATTGTGAAAACAATGCAAATGAACCATGTATAACATGACTTCATTCAAAATCTAATAAATAACGGAGTCCTTGATCTTGAATTGCATTTCTTATTGATAGTAATTGGTTTTTGAATTCCAAAATAAAGAGTACCTCCTATCATTTCTGGTTATCAATGCTCCTTTTTTGGTTGCAAACAGACTTTTTGATAGAGGGATCATAGAATTAACATTTGTGACTAAACAATTTTAGCATATTAATTAAAACAAACAAGTCTAAATAGTATCAAAACTCTAAATCTATTTACTTGATTCGGCCAAAGGAGTCATTCATGCTGGTTTGCATTTGGCATTAATATTTAAGTGGTTTAATTCATAAGTAATGTGACTTTCTAATCGCCTTAGGCTAATCAGCCTACTTTTGTTGTTAGAAGGATTATTTTTCATCCAATTACCATAAAATTTTCTTTTTTCTGTCTTTCTTAATGACTATATTCATTGTGAAAACAATGCAAATGAACCATGTATAACATGACTTCATTCAAATCTAATAAATAACGGAGTCCTTGATCTTGAATTGCATTTCTTATTGATATTAATTGGTTGAATTCCAAAATAAAGAGTACCTCCTATCATTTCTGGTTATCAATGCTCCTTTTTTGGTTCCAACCAGACATTTGGATAGAGGGGATCATAGAATTAACATTTGTCGCTAAAACAATTTAGCATATTAATTACAACAAACAAGTATAAACAGTATTAAAAATCTAAATCTGTTTACTTCCTTTGGCCACAGCAGTCATTCATGTTTGTTTGCATTTGGCATTAATTTTAAGGGGTTTCATTCCTAAATAATGTCACTTCCTTACCAACTTATGCTAATCACTCTACTTTTGTTGTTAGAAGGATTATTTTTCATCCAATTACCATAAAATTATCTTTTCTGTCTTTCTTAATGACTATAATTCATTGTGAAAAGAATGCAAAATGAACCATGTATAAACATGACTTCATTCAAATCTAATAATAAAGTCCTTGATCTTGAATTGCATTTCTTATTGATAGTAATTGGTTGAATTCCAAAATAAAGAAGTACCTCCTATCATTTCTGGTTATCAATGCTCCTTTTTTGGTTGCAAACAGACTTTTTGATAGAGGGATCATAGAATTAACATTTGTGACTAAACAATTTAGCATATTAATTAAAACAAACAAGTCTAAAATAGTATCAAAACTCTAAATCTATTTACTTGCATCGGCCAAAGGAGTCATTCATGCTGGTTTGCATTTGGCATTAATATTAAGTGGTTTAATTCATAAGTAATGTGACTTTTCTAATCGCCTTAGGCTAATCAGCCTACTTTTGTTGTTAGAAGGATTATTTTTCATCCAATTACCATAAAATTCTTCTTTTCTGTCTTTCTTAA
>JBAPLH010002352.1:0-33195 GCA_037897445.1 Ceriops zippeliana
CGAGATGATGGAATCCATTATTTGCACGAGTGGAACGAATTCGCAGCATAGATGGTTCTTGGGCGTTGTTTTCAACAAAAACATAGTTGTTGATAAGAACACCAAAGATAATTTCATCATCATTGCATGAAAAATACTGCTTGTAACAAAAAAGGAGCATTATTTGTATAAGGTGATCAGAAAGTCACATCATTTAGGAATTAAGCCACTAAACATTTCTACAAAATGCATACCCAGATGAATGAGTCATTTGGTTGATGGAAGTAAACATATTTAGAGTTTTAATGATGTTTAGACTTGTTTGTTTTAATTAATATACTATGTTGTCTAGCAACAAAAGTTAATTTTTTGATCACTGTGTCAAAAAGAGTATTTGCAACCAAAAGGGAAGACATGCCAACAAAAAACGATGGGAAAGATACCTTTCTTTGGAATTCAACCAATTAATATCCATAAGAAATGGTAAGCGAGATGATGGAATCCATTATTTGCACGAGTGGAACGAATTCGCAGTATAGATGGTTCTTGGGCATTGTTTTCACAAAAAACATAGTTGTTGATAAGAACACCAAAGTTAATTTCATCATCATTGCATGAAAAATACTGCTTGTAACAAAAAAGGAGCCTTATTTGTATAAGGTGATCAGAAAGTCACATCATTTAGGAATTAAGCCACTAAACATTTGTACAAAATGCATACCCAAGATGAATGAGTCATTTGGTTGATGGAAGTAAACACATTTAGAGTTTTGATGGTGTTTAGACTTGTTTGTTTTAATTAATATACTATGTTGTTTTAGCAACAAAAGTTAATTTTTTGATCACTGTATCAAAAAGAGTATTTGCAACCAAAAGGGAAGCCATGCCAACAAAAAACGATGGGAAAGATACTTTTCTTTGGAATTCAACCAATTAATATCCATAAGAAATGATAAGCGAGATGATGGAATCCATTATTTGCACGAGTGGAACGAATTCGCAGCATAGATGGTTCTTGGGCGTTGTTTTCAACAAAAACATAGTTGTTGATAAGAACACCAAAGATAATTTCATCATCATTGCATGAAAAATACTGCTTGTAACAAAAAAGGAGCCTTATTTGCATAAGGTGATCAGAAAGTCACATCATTTAGGAATTAAGCCACTAAACATTTGTACAAAATGCATACCAAGATGAATGAGTCCTTTGGTTGATGGAAGTAAACACATTTAGAGTTTTGATGGTGTTTAGACTTGTTTGTTTTAATTAATATACTATGTTGTTTAGCAACAAAAGTTAATTTTTTGATCACTGTATCAAAAAGAGTATTTGCAACCAAAAGGGAAGACATGCCAACAAAAAACGATGGGAAAGATACCTTTCTTTGGAATTCAACCAATTAATATCCATAAGAAATGATAAGCGAGATGATGGAATCCATTATTTGCACGAGTGGAACGAATTCGCAGTATAGATGGTTCTTGGGCATTGTTTTCACAAAAAAACATAGTTGTTGATAAGAACACCAAAGATAATTTCATCATCATTGCATGAAAAATACTGCTTGTAACAAAAAAGGAGCCTTATTTGTATAAGGTGATCAGAAAGTCACATCATTTAGGAATTAAGCCACTAAACATTTCTACAAAAATGCATACCAAGATGAATGAGTCCTTTGGTTGATGGAAGTAAAACATATTTAGAGTTTTGATGGTGTTTTAGACTTGTTTGTTTTAATTAATATACTATGTAGTTTAGCAACAAAAGTTTAATTTTTTGATCACTGTATCAAAAAAGAGTGTTTTGCAACCAAAAGGGAAGCCATGCCAACAAAAAAAAACGATGGGAAAGATACTTTTCTTTGGAATTCAACCAATTAAATATCCCATAAGAAATGATAAGCGAGATGATGGAATCCATTATTTGCACGAGTGGAACGAATTCGCAGTATAGATGGTTCTTGGGCATTGTTTTCACAAAAAACATAGTTGTTGATAAGAACACCAAAGATAATTTCATCATCATTGCATGAAAAATACTGCTTGTAACAAAAAAAGGAGCCTTATTTGTATAAGGTGATCAGAAAGTCACATCATTTAGGAATTAAGCCACTAAACATTTCTACAAAATGCATACCAAGATGAATGAGTTTTTTGGTTGATGGAAGTAAACATATTTAGAGTTTTGATGGTGTTTAGACTTGTTTGTTTTAATTAATATACTATGTAGTTTAGCAACAAAAGTTAATTTTTTGATCACTGTATCAAAAAGAGTGTTTGCAACCAAAAGGGATACCCATGCCAACAAAAAAACGATGGGAAAGAATACTTTTCTTTGG
Source organism: Ceriops zippeliana (assembly GCA_037897445.1). NCBI lineage: Eukaryota > Viridiplantae > Streptophyta > Magnoliopsida > Malpighiales > Rhizophoraceae > Ceriops > Ceriops zippeliana. The sequence goes on from JBAPLH010002352.1 coordinate 2,319, forward strand.
AATTCAACCAATTAATATCCATAAGAAATGATAAGCAGCGAGATGATGGAATCCATTATTTGCACGAGTGGAACGAATTCGCAGTATAGATGGTTCTTGGGCATTGTTTTTCACAAAAAAAACATAGTTGTTGATAAGAACACCAAAGATAATTTCATCATCATTGCATGAAAAATACTGCTTGTAACAAAAAAGGAGCCTTATTTGTATAAGGTGATCAGAAAGTCACATCATTTAGGAATTAAGCCACTAAACATTTCTACAAAATGCATACCAAGATGAATGAGTCTTTGGTTGATGGAAGTAAACATATTTAGAGTTTTGATGGTGTTTAGACTTGTTTGTTTTAATTAATATACTATGTAGTTTAGCAACAAAAGTTAATTTTTTGATCACTGTATCAAAAAGAGTGTTTGCAACCAAAAAGGAAGCCATGCCAACAAAAAAAAACGATGGGAAAGATACTTTTCTTTGGAATTCAACCAATTAATATCCATAAGAAATGATAAGCGAGATGATGGAATCCATTATTTTGCACGAGTGGAACGAATTCGCAGTATAGATGGTTCTTGGGCATTGTTTTCACAAAAAAAACATAGTTGTTGATAAGAACACCAAAGATAATTTCATCATCATTGCATGAAAAATACTGCTTGTAACAAAAAAGGAGCCTTATTTGTATAAGGTGATCAGAAAGTCACATCATTTAGGAATTAAGCCACTAAACATTTCTACAAAATGCATACCAAGATGAATGAGTCATTTGGTTGATGGAAAGTAAACATATTTAGAGTTTTGATGGTGTTTAGACTTGTTTGTTTTAATTAATATACTATGTAGTTTAGCAACAAAAGTTAATTTTTTGATCACTGTAATCAAAAAGAGTGTTTGCAACCAAAAGGGAAGACATGCCCAACAAAAAAAACGATGGGAAAGATACTTTTTCTTTGGAATTCAACCAATTAATATCCATAAGAAATGATAAGCGAGATGATGGAATCCATTATTTGCACGAGTGGAACGAATTCGCGCAGCAGTATAGATGGTTCTTGGGCATTGTTTTCACAAAAAACATAGTTGTTGATAAGAACACCAAAGATAATTTCATCATCATTGCATGAAAAATACTGCTTGTAACAAAAAAGGAGCCTTATTTGTATAAGGTGATCAGAAAGTCACATCATTTAGGAATTAAGCCACTAAACATTTCTACAAAATGCATACCAAGATGAATGAGTCTTTTGGTTGATGGAAGTAAACATATTTAGAGTTTTGATGGTGTTTAGACTTGTTTGTTTTAATTAATATACTATGTTGTTTAGCAACAAAAGTTAATTTTTTGATCACTGTATCAAAAAGAGTATTTGCAACCAAAAGGGAAGACATGCCAACAAAAAACGATGGGAAAGATACCTTTCTTTGGAATTCAACCAATTAATATCCATAAGAAATGATAAGCGAGATGATGGAATCCATTATTTGCACGAGTGGAACGAATTCGCAGTATAGATGGTTCTTGGGCATTGTTTTCACAAAAAACATAGTTGTTGATAAGAACACCAAAGATAATTTCATCATCATTGCATGAAAAATACTGCTTGTAACAAAAAAGGAGCCTTATTTGTATAAGGTGATCAGAAAGTCACATCATTTAGGAATTAAGCCACTAAACATTTGTACAAAATGCATACCAAGATGAATGAGTCATTTGGTTGATGGAAGTAAACATATTTAGAGTTTTGATGGTGTTTAGACTTGTTTGTTTTAATTAATATACTATGTAGTTTAGCAACAAAAGTTAATTTTTTGATCACTGTATCAAAAAGAGTATTTGCAACCAAAAGGGAAGACATGCCAACAAAAAACGATGGAAAGATACCTTTCTTTGGAATTCAACCAATTAATATCCATAAGAAATGATAAGCGAGATGATGGAATCCATTATTTGCACGAGTGGAACGAATTCGCAGTATAGATGGTTCTTGGGCATTTGTTTTTCACAAAAAAAACATAGTTGTTGATAAGAACACCAAAGATAATTTCATCATCATTGCATGAAAAATACTGCTTGTAACAAAAAAGGAGCCTTATTTGCATAAGGTGATCAGAAAAGTCACATCATTTAGGAATTAAGCCACTAAACATTTGTACAAAATGCATACCAAGATGAATGAGTCCTTTGGTTGATGGAAGTAAACACATTTAGAGTTTTTAATGTTGTTTAGACTTGTTTGTTTTAATTAATATACTATGTAGTTTAGCAACAAAAGTTAATTTTTTTTGATCACTGTATCAAAAAGAGTGTTTGCAACCAAAAGGGTAGCCATGCCCAACAAAAAACGATGGGAAAGATACTTTTCTTTGGAATTCAACCAATTAATATCCATAAAAAATGATAAGCGAGATGATGGAATCCATTATTTGCACGAGTGGAACGAATTCGCAGTATAGATGGTTCTTGGGCATTGTTTTCACAAAAAAAACATAGTTGTTGATAAGAACACCAAAGATAATTTCATCATCATTGCATGAAAAATACTGCTTGTAACAAAAAAAGGAGCCTTATTTGTATAAGGTGATCAGAAAGTCACATCATTTAGGAATTAAGCCACTAAACATTTCTACAAAATGCATACCAAGATGAATGAGTCATTTGGTTGATGGAAGTAAACACATTTAGAGTTTTGATGGTGTTTTAGACTTGTTTTGTTTTAATTAATATACTATGTAGTTTAGCAACAAAAGTTAATTTTTTTGATCACTGTATCAAAAAAGAGTGTTTGCAACCAAAAGGGAAGCCATGCCAACAAAAAACGATGGGAAAGATACTTTTCTTTGGAATTCAACCAATTAATATCCATAAAGAAATGATAAGCGAGATGATGGAATCCATTATTTGCACGAGTGGAACGAATTCGCAGTATAGATGGTTCTTGGGCATTGTTTTCACAAAAAAAACATAGTTGTTAATAAGAACACCAAAGATAATTTCATCATCATTGCATGAAAAAAATACTGCTTGTAACAAAAAAATGAGCCTTATTTGCATAAGGTGATCAGAAAGTCACATCATTTAGGAATTAAGCCACTAAAAACATTTGTACAAAATGCATACCAAGATGAATGAGTCCTTTGGTTGATGGAAGTAAACACATTTAGAGTTTTGATGGTGTTTAGACTTGTTTGTTTTTAATTAATATACTATGTAGTTTAGCAACAAAAGTTAATTTTTTGATCACTGTATGAAAAAGAGTGTTTTGCAACCAAAAGGGAACCCATGCCACAAAAAAACGATGGGAAAGATACCTTTCTTTGGAATTCAACCAATTAATATCCATAAGAAATGATAAGCGAGATGATGGAATCCATTATTTGCACGAGTGGAACGAATTCGCAGTATAGATGGTTCTTGGGCATTGTTTTCACAAAAAAACATAGTTGTTGATAAGAAAACACCAAAGATAATTTCATCATCATTGCATGAAAAATACTGCTTGTAACAAAAAAAGGAGCCTTATTTGTATAAGGTGATCAGAAAGTCACATCATTTAGGAATTAAGCCACTAAACATTTCTACAAAATGCATACCAAGATGAATGAGTCTTTTGGTTGATGGAAGTAAACATATTTAGAGTTTTGATGGTGTTTAGACTTGTTTGTTTTAATTAATATACTATGTAGTTTAGCAACAAAAGTTAATTTTTTGATCACTGTATCAAAAAGAGTGTTTGCAACCAAAAAGGATAGCCATGCCAACAAAAAAAACGATGGGAAAGAATACTTTTCTTTGGAAATTCAACCAATTAATATCCATAAGAAATGATAAGCGAGATGATGGAATCCATTATTTTGCACGAGTGGAACGAATTCGCAGTATAGATGGTTCTTGGGCATTGTTTTCACAAAAAAAACATAGTTGTTTATAAGAACACACCAAAGATAATTTCATCATCATTGCATGAAAAATACTGCTTGTAACAAAAAAGGAGCCTTATTTGCATAAGGTGATCAGAAAGTCACATCATTTAGGAATTAAGCCACTAAAACATTTGTACAAAATGCATACCAAGATGAATGAGTCCTTTGGTTGATGGAAGTAAACACATTTAGAGTTTTGATGGTGTTTAGACTTGTTTGTTTTAATTAATATACTATGTAGTTTAGCAACAAAAGTTAATTTTTTTTTTTCATCACTGTATGAAAAAGAGTGTGTTTGGAACCAAAAGGGGAACCCATGCCAACAAAAAACGATGGGAAAGATACTTTTCTTTGGAATTCAACCAAATTAATATCCATAAAAAATGATAAGCAAGATGATGGAATCCATTATTTTGTACGAGTTGAATGAATTCGCAGTATAGATGGTTGTTGGGCATTGTTTTTCACAAAAAAAACATGGTTGTTAATAAGAACACACCAAAGATAATTTCATCATCATTGCATGAAAAATACTGCTTGTAACACAATAGGAGCCTTATTTGCATAAGGTGATCGGAAAGTCACATCATTTAGGAATTAAGCCACTAAACATTTGTACAAAATGCATACCGAGATGAATGAGTCCTTTGGTTGGTGGAAGTAAACACATTTAGAGTTTTAATGTTGTTTAGACTTGTTTGTTTTAATTAATATACTATGTTGTTTAGCAACAAAAGTTAATTTTTTGATCACTGTATCAAAAAGAGTATTTGCAACCAAAAGGGAAGACATGCCAACAAAAAACGATGGGAAAGATACTTTTCTTTGGAATTCAACCAATTAATATCCATAAGAAATGATAAGCGAGATGATGGAATCCATTATTTGCACGAGTGGAACGAATTCGCAGTATAGATGGTTCTTGGGCATTTGTTTTCACAAAAAACATAGTTGTTGATAAGAAACACCAAAGATAATTTCATCATCATTGCATGAAAAAAATACTGCTTGTAACAAAAAAGGAGCCTTATTTGTATAAGGTGATCAGAAAAGTCACATCATTTAGGAATTAAGCCACTAAACATTTCTACAAAATGCATACCAAGATGAATGAGTCATTTTGGTTGATGGAAGTAAACATATTTAGAGTTTTGATGGTGTTTTTAGACTTGTTTGTTTTAATTAATATACTATGTAGTTTAGCAACAAAAGTTAATTTTTTTGATCACTGTATCAAAAAGAGTGTTTGCAACCAAAAGGGTAGCCATGCCAACAAAAAAAACGATGGAAAGAATACTTTTCTTTGGAATTCAACCAATTAATATCCATAAGAAATGATAAGCGAGATGATGGAATCCATTATTTGCACGAGTGGAACGAATTCGCAGTATAGATGGTTCTTGGGCATTGTGTTTTCACAAAAAACATAGTTGTTGATAAGAACACCAAAGATAATTTCATCATCATTGCATGAAAAAAATACTGCTTGTAACAAAAAATGAGCCTTATTTGCATAAGGTGATCAGAAATTCACATCATTTAGGAATTAAGCCACTAAACATTTGTACAAAATGCTACCCAATGAATGAATGAGTCATTTAGAGTTTTTTGGTTGACTTGTTTGGAAGTAAAACATGTATTTAGAGTTTTTGATGGTGTTTAGATACTTTTGTTTGTTTTTTAATTAATATAATAATACTGATATTGTTTAGCAAACAAAAGTTTTAATGTTGTTTTTTTTGATCACTGTATGTTTATTAGCAAAAAAAGATTTTTTTGTTCACTGCAACCAAAAAGGGAAGAACCAAAATGCCAACATGCCAAAAAAAAAACGATGGGAAAGATACTTTTCTTTGGAATTCAACCAATTAATATCCATAAGAAATGATAAGCGAGATGATGGAATCCATTATTTGCACGAGTGGAACGAATTCGCAGTATAGATGGTTCTTGGGCATTTTTTCACACAAAAAACATAGTTGTTTAATAAGAACACCAAAGATAATTTCATCATCATTGCATGAAAAAAATACTGCTTGTAACAAAAAAGGAGCCTTATTTGCATAAGGTGATCAGAAATTCACATCATTTAGGAATTAAGCCACTAAACATTTGTACAAAATGCATACCGAGATGAATGAGTCCTTTGGTTGATGGAAGTAAAACATATTTAGAGTTTTGATGGTGTTTAGACTTGTTGTTTTTTAATTAATATACTATGTAGTTTAGCAACAAAAGTTAATTTTTTTGATCACTGTATCAAAAAGAGTGTTTTGCAACCAAAAGGGAAGCCATGCCAACAAAAAACGATGGGAAAGATACTTTTCTTTGGAATTCAACCAATTAATATCCATAAGAAATGATAAGCGAGATGATGGAATCCATTATTTGCACGAGTGGAACGAATTCGCAGCAGCATAGATGGTTCTTGGGCATTGTTTTCACAAAAAAACATAGTTGTTGATAAGAAACACCAAAGATAATTTCATCATCATTGCATGAAAAATACTGCTTGTAACAAAAAAGGAGCCTTATTTTTGTATAAGGTGATTGATTAGAAAGTCACATCATTTAGGAATTAAGCCACTAAACATTTCTACAAAAAAAATGCATACCCAGATGAATGAGTCATTTGGGTTGATGGAAGTAAACATATTTAGAGTTTTGATTGTGTTTAGACTTGTTTTGTTTTAATTAATATACTATGTAGTTTAGCAACAAAAGTTAATTTTTTTTGATCACTGTATCAAAAAAAGAGTGTTTGCAACCAAAAGGGTAGCCATGCCAACAAAAAACGATGGAAAGAATACTTTTTTTTTGGAATTCAACCAATTAATATCCATAAGAAATGATAAGCGAGATGATGGAATCCATTATTTGCACGAGTGGAACGAATGAATTCGCAGTATAGATGGTTCTTGGGCATTGTTTTCACACAAAAAACATAGTTGTTAATAAGAACACACCAAAGATAATTTCATCATCATTGCATGAAAAAAATACTGCTTGTAACAAAAAAATGAGCCTTATTTGCATAAGGTGATCAGAAATTCACATCATTTAGGAATTAAGCCACTAAAATATTTGTACAAAATGCATACCAAGATGAATGAGTCCTTTGGTTGGTGGAAGTAAACACATTTAGAGTTTTGATGGTGTTTAGACTTGTTTGTTTTAATTAATATACTATGTAGTTTAGCAACAAAAGTTAATTTTTTCATCACTGTATGAAATAGAGTGTTTGGAACCAAAAGGGAACCCATGCCAACAAAAAACGATGGGAAAGATACTTTTCTTTGGAATTCAACCAATTAATATCCTTAAAAAATGATAAGCAAGATGATGGAATCCATTATTTGTACGAGTTGAATGAATTCGCAGTATAGATGGTTGTTGGGCATTGTTTTCACAAAGAACATAGTTGTTAATAAGAACACCAAAGATAATTTCATCATCATTGCATGAAAAATACTGCTTGTAACACAATAGGAGCCTTATTTGCATAAGGTGATCGGAAAGTCACATCATTTAGGAATTAAGCCACTAAACATTTGTACAAAATGCATACCGAGATGAATGAGTCCTTTGGTTGGTGGAAGTAAAAACACATTTAGAGTTTTAATAATGTTGTTTTAGACTTGTTTGTTTTTTTAATATAATATACTATGTAGTTTAGCAACAAAAGTTAATTTTTTGATCACTGTATCAAAAAGAGTATTTGCAACCAAAAGGGAAGACATGCCAACAAAAAACGATGGGAAAGATACTTTTCTTTGGAATTCAACCAATTAATATCCATAAGAAATGATAAGCGAGATGATGGAATCCATTATTTGCACGAGTGGAACGAATTCGCAGTATAGATGGTTCTTGGGCATTGTTTTCACAAAAAACATAGTTGTTGATAAGAACACAAAAGATAATTTCATCATCATTGCATGAAAAATACTGCTTGTAACAAAAAAGGAGCCTTTTTTTGTATAAGGTGATCAAAAAGTCACATCATTTAGGAATTAAGCCACTAAACATTTCTACAAAATGCATACCAAGATGAATGAGTCATTTGGTTGATGGAAGTAAACATATTTAGAGTTTTGATGGTGTTTAGACTTGTTTGTTTTTTAATTAATATACTATGTAGTTTAGCAACAAAAGTTAATTTTTTTGATCACTGTATCAAAAAAGAGTGTTTGCAACCAAAAGGGTAGCCATGCCAACAAAAAACGATGGGAAACAATACTTTTCTTTGGAATTCAACCAATTAATATCCATAAGAAAGAAATGATAAGAGAGATGATGGATTCCATTATTTGCACGAGTGGAACGAATTCGCAGCATATAGATGGTTCTTGGGCGTTGTTTTTTCACAAAAAAAACATAGTTGTTGATAAGAACACCAAAGATAATTTCATCATCATTGCATGAAAAAAATACTGCTTGTAACAAAAAAGGAGCCTTTATTTGTATAAGGTGATCAGAAAAAGTCACATCATTTAGGAATTAAGCCACTAAACATTTCTACAAAATGCATACCAAGATGAATGAGTCATTTGGTTGATGAAGTAGTAACACATATTTAGAGTTTTTGATGGTGTTTAGACTTGTTTGTTTTAATTAATATACTATGTAGTTTAGCAACAAAAGTTAATTTTTTGATCACTGTATCAAAAAGAGTGTTTGCAACCAAAAGGATATAGCCATGCCAACAAAAAAACGATGGGAAAGAATACTTTTCTTTGGAATTCAACCAATTAATATCCATAAAAAATGATAAGCGAGATGATGGAATCCATTATTTGCACGAGTGGAACGAATTCGCAGTATAGATGGTTCTTGGGCATTGTTTTCACAAAAAACATAGTTGTTAATAAGAACACCAAAGATAATTTCATCATCATTGCATGAAAAAAATACTGCTTGTAACAAAAAATGAGCCTTATTTGCATAAGGTGATCAGAAGAAATTCACATCATTTAGGAATTAAGCCACTAAACATTTGTACAAAATGCATACCAAGAGATGAATGAGTCCTTTGGTTGATGGAAGTAAACATATTTAGAGTTTTGATGGTGTTTAGACTTGTTTGTTTTAATTTAATATACTATGTAGTTTAGCAAACAAAAAGTTAATTTTTTCATCACTGTATGAAAATAGAGTGTTTGGAACCAAAAGGGAACCCATGCCAACAAAAAACGATGGGAAAGATACTTTTTTTCTTTGGAATTCAACCAAATTAATATCCATAAAAAATGATAAGCAAGATGATGGAATCCATTATTTGTACGAGTTGAATGAATTCGCAGTATAGATGGTTGTTGGGCATTGTTTTCACAAAGAACATGGTTGTTAATAAGAACACCAAAGATAATTTCATCATCATTGCATGAAAAATACTGCTTGTAACAAAAAATGAGCCTTCTTTGCATAAAGTGATCAGAAATTCAAATCATTTAGGAATTAAGCCACTAAACATTTGTACAAAATGCTTACCAAGATGAATGAGTCCTTTGGTTGATGGAAGTAGACACATTTAGAGTTTTGATGGTGTTTAGACTTGTTTGTTTTAATTAATATACTATGTAGTTTAGCAACAAAAGTTAATTTTTTCATCACTGTATGAAATAGAGTGTTTGGAACCAAAAGGGAACCCATGCCATCAAAAACCGATGGGAAAGATACTTTTCTTTGGAATTCAACCAATTAATATCCATACGAAATGATAAGCGAGATGATGGAATCCATTATTTGCACAAGTGGAAGTAAACACATTTAGAGTTTTAATGTTGTTTAGACTTGTTTGTTTTAATTAATATACTATGTTGTTTAGCAACAAAAGTTTAATTTTTTGATCACTGTATCAAAAAGAGTATTTGCAACCAAAAGGGAAGACATGCCAACAAAAAACGATGTGAAAGATACCTTTCTTTGGAATTCAACCAATTAATATCCATAAGAAATGATAAGCGAGATGATGGAATCCATTATTTGCACGAGTGGAACGAATTCGCAGTATAGATGGTTCATGGGCATTGTTTTCACAAAAAATATAGTTGTTAATAAGAACACCAAAGATAATTTCATCATCATTGCATGAAAAATACTGCTTGTAACAAAAAAGGAGCCTTATTTGTATAAGGTGATCAGAAAGTCACATCGTTTAGGAATTAAGCCACTAAACATTTCTACAAATTGCATACCCAGATGAATTAGTCATTGGTTTGATGGAAGTAAACATATTTAGAGTTTTGATGGTGTTTAGACTTGTTTGTTTTAATTAATATATTATGTAGTTTAGCAACAAAAGTTAATTTTTTGTTCACTGTATCAAAAAGAGTGTTTGCAACCAAAAGGGTAGCCATGCCAACAAAAAAAGATCGAAAAAATACTTTTCTTTGGAATTCAACCAATTAATATCCCTAAGAAATGATAAGAGAGATGATGGATTCCATTATTTGCGCGAGTGGAACGAATTCGCAGCATAGATGGTTCTTGGGCGTTGTTTTCACAAAAAACATAGTTGTTGATAAGAACACCAAAGATAATTTCATCATCATTGCATGAAAAATACTGCTTGTAACAAAAAAGCAGCCTTATTTGTATAAGGTGATTAGAAAGTCACATCATTTAGGAATTAAGCCACTAAACATTTCTAGAAAATGCATACCCAGATGAATGAGTCATTTGGTTGATGGAAGTAAACATATTTAGAGTTTTGATTGTGTTTAGACTTGTTTGTTTTAATTGATATACTATGTAGTTTGGCAACAAAAGTTAATTTTTTGATCATTGTATCAAAAAGAGTGTTTGCAACCAAAAGGGTAGCCATGCCAACAACAAACGATGGAAAGAATACTTTTCTTTGGAATTCAACCAATTAATATCCATAAGAAATGATAAGCGAGATGATGGAATCCATTATTTGCACGAGTGGAACGAATTCACAGTATAGATGGTTCTTGGGCATTGTTTTCACAAAAAACATAGTTGTTAATAAGAACACCAAAGATAATTTCATCATCATTGCATGAAAAATACTGCTTGTAACAAAAAATGAGCCTTATTTGCATAAGTTGATCAGAAATTCACATCATTTAGGAATTAAGCGACTAAATATTTGTACAAAAAGCATACCAAGAGGAATAAGTCCTTTGGTTGGTGGAACTAAACACATTTAGAGTTTTGATGGTGTTTAGACTTGTTTGTTTTAATTAATATAATATGTAGTTTAGCAACAAAAGTTAATTTTTTCATCACTGTATGAAGTAGAGTGTTTGGAACCAAAAGGGAACCCATGCAAACAAAAAACGATGGGAAAGATAGTTTTCTTTGGAATTCAACCAATTAATATCCTTAAAAAATGATAAGCAAGATGATGGAATCCATTATTTGTACGAGTTGAATGAATTCGCAGTATAGATGGTTGTAGAGCATTGTTTTCACAAAGAACATGGTTGTTAATAAGAACAGCAAAAATAATTTCATCATCATTGCATGAAAAATACTGCTTCTAACACAATAGGAGCCTTATTTGCATAAGGTGATCGGAAAGTCACATCATTGAGGAATCAATCCACTAATCATTTGTACAAAATGCATACCGAGATGAATGAGTCCTTTGGTTGGTGGAAGTAAACACATTTAGAGTTTTAATGTTGTTTAGACTTGTTTGTTTTAATTAATATACTATGTAGTTTAGCAACAAAAGTTAATTTTTTGATCACTGTATCAAAAAGAGTATTTGCAACCCAAAGGGAAGACATGCCGACAAAAAACGATGGGAAAGATACTTTTCTTTGGAATTCAACCAATTAATATCCATAAGAAATGATAAGCGAGATGATGGAATCAATTATTTGCACGAGTGGAACGAATTCGCTGTATAGATGGTTCTTGGGCATTGTTTTCACAAAAAACATAGTTGTTGATAAGAACACAAAAGATAATTTCATCATTATTGCATGAAAAATACTGCTTGTAACAAAAAAGGAGCCTTATTTGTATAAGGTGATCAAAAAGTCACATCATTTAGGAATTAAGCCACTAAACATTTCTACAAAATTCATACCAAGATGAATGAGTCATTTGGTTGATGGAAGTAAGCATATTTAGAGTTTTGATGGTGTTTAGACTTGTTTGTTTTAATTAATATACTATGTAGTTTAGCAACAAAAGTTAATTTTTTGTTCACTGTATCAAAAAGAGTGTTTGCAACCAAAAGGGTAGCCATGCCAACAAAAAACGATCGAAACAATACTTTTCTTTGGAATTCAACCAATTAATATCCATAAGAAATGATAAGAGAGATGATGGATTCCATTATTTGCGCGAGTGGAACGAATTCGCAGCATAGCTGGTTCTTGGGCGTTGTTTTCACAAAAAACATAGTTGTTGATAAGAACACCAAAGATAATTTCATCATTATTGCATGAAAAATACTGCTTGTAACAAAAAAGGAGCCTTATTTGTATAAGGTGATCAGAAAGTCACATCATTTAGGAATTAAGCCACTAAACATTTCTACAAAATTCATACCAAGATGAATGAGTCATTTGGTTGATGGAAGTAAGCATATTTAGAGTTTTGATGGTGTTTAGACTTGTTTGTTTTAATTAATATACTATGTAGTTTAGCAACAAAAGTTAATTTTTTGATCACTGTATCAAAAAGAGTGTTTGCAACCAAAAGGATAGCCATGCCAACAAAAAACGATGGAAAGAATACTTTTCTTTGGAATTCAACCAATTAATATCCATAAAAATGATACGCGAGATGATGGAATCCATTATTTGCACGAGTGGAACGAATTCGCAGTATAGATGTTTCTTGGGCATTGTTTTCACAAAAAACATAGTTGTTAATAAGAACACCAAAGATAATTTCATCATCATTGCATGAAAAATACTGCTTGTAACAAAAAATGAGCCTTCTTTGCATAAGGTGATCAGAAATTCAAATCATTTAGGAATTAAGCCACTAAACATTTGTACAAAATGCTTACCAAGATGAATGAGTCCTTTGGTTGATGGAAGTAAACATATTTAGAGTTTTGATGGTGTTTAGACTTGTTTGTTTTAATTAATAGACTATGTAGTTTACCAACAAAAGTTAATCTTTTCATCACTGTATGAAATAGAGTGTTTGGAACCAAAAGGGAACCCATGCCAACAAAAAAAAAACGATGGGAAAGATACTTTTCTTTGGAATTCAACCAATTAAAATCCTTAAAAAATGATAAGCAAGATGATGGAATCCATTATTTGTACGAGTTGAATGACTTCACAGTATAGATGGTTGTTGGACATTGTTTCACAAAGAACATAGTTGTTAATAAGAACACCAAAGATAATTTCATCATGATTCCATGAAAAATACTGCTTGTAACACAATAGGAGCCTTATTTGCATAAGGTGATCGGAAAGTCACATCATTTAGGAATTAAGCCACTAAACATTTGTACAAAATGCATACCGAGATGAATGAGTCCTTTGGTTGGTGGAAGTAAACACATTTAGAGTTTTAATGTTGTTTAGACTTGTTTGTTTTAATTAATATACTATGTTGTTTGGTTGGTGGAACGAATTCGCAGCATAGCTGGTTCTTGGGCGTTGTTTTCACAAAAAACATAGTTGTTGATAAGAACACCAAAGATAATTTCATCATTATTGCATGAAAAATACTGCTTGTAACAAAAAAGGAGCCTTATTTGCATAAGGTGATCAGAAATTCACATCATTTAGGAATTAAGCCACTAAACATTTGTACAAAATGCTTACCAAGTTGAATGAGTCCTTTGGTTGATGGAAGTAAACACATTTAGAGTTTTGATGGTGTTTAGACTTGTTTGTTTTAATTAATATACTATGTAGTTTCGCAACAAAAGTTAATTTTTTCATCACTGTATGAAATAGAGTCTTTGAAACCAAAAGGGAACCCATGCCAACAAAAAACGATGGGAAAGATACTTTTCTTTAGAATTCAACCAATTAATATCCATAAGAAATGATACGCGAGATGATGGATTCCATTATTTGCATGAGTGGAACGAATTCGCAGCATAGATGGTTCCTGGGCGTTGTTTTCACAGAAAACATAGTTGTTGATAAGAACACCAAAGATAATTTCATCATCATTGCATGAAAAATACTGCTTGTAACAAAAAATGAGCCTTATTTGCATAAGGTGATCAGAAATTCACATCATTTAGGAATTAAGCCACTAAACATTTGTACAAAATGCTTACCAAGTTGAATGAGTCCTTTGGTTGATGGAAGTAAACACATTTAGAGTTTTGATGGTGTTTAGACTTGTTTGTTTTAATTAATATACTATGTAGTTTCGCAACAAAAGTTAATTTTTTCATCACTGTATGAAATAGAGTCTTTGGAACCAAAAGGGAACCCATGCCAACAAAAAACGATGGGAAAGATACTTTTCTTTGGAATTCAACCAATTAATATCCATAAGAAATGATACGCGAGATGATGGATTCCATTATTTGCACGAGTGGAACGAATTCGCAGCATAGATGGTTCTTGGGCGTTGTTTTCACAAAAAACATAGTTGTTGATAAGAACACCAAAGATAATTTCATCATCATTGCATGAAAAATAATGCTTGTAATAAAAAATGAGCCTTATTTGTATAAGGTTATCAGAAAGTCACATCATTTAGGAATTAAGCCACTAAACATTTCTAGAAAATGCATACCCAGATGAATGAGTCATTTGGTTGATGGAAGTAAACATATTTAGAGTTTTGATGGTGTTTAGACTTGTTTGTTTTAATTAATATACTATGTAGTTTTGCAAATAAAAGTTAATTTTTTGATCACTGTATCAAAAAGAGTGTGTTTGCAACCAAAAAGGTAGCCATGCCATGCCAACAAAAAATGATGGAAAGAATACTTTTCTTTGAAATTCAACCAATTAATATCCATAAGAAATGATAAGCGAGATGATGGAATCCATTATTTGCACGAGTGGAACGAATTCGCAGTATAGATAGTTCTTGGGCATTGTTTTCACAAAAAACATAGTTGTTGATAAGAACACCAAAGATAATTTCATCATCATTGCATGAAAAATACTGCTTGTAACAAAAAATGAGCCTTATTTGCATAAGGTAATCGGAAAGTCACATCATTTAGGAATTAAGCCACTAAACATTTGTACAAAATGCATACCGAGATGAATGAGTCCTTTGGTGGGTGGAAGTAAACACATTTAGAGTTTTAATGTTGTTTAGACTTGTTTGTTTTAATTAATATACTATGTTGTTTAGCAACAAAAGTTAATTTTTTGATCACTCTATCAAAAAGAGTATTTGCAACCAAAAGGGAAGACATGCCGACAAAAAACGATGGGAAAGATACTTTTCTTTGGAATTCAACCAATTAATATCCATAAGAAATGATAAGCGAGATGATGGAATCCATTATTTGCACGAGTGGAACGAATTTGCAGTATAGATTGTTCTTTGGCATTGTTTTCATAAAACACATAGTTGTTAACAAGAACACCAAAGGTAATTTCATCATCAGAAATTCACATCATTTAGGAATTTAGCCACTAAACATTTGTACAAAAGGCATAACGAGATGAATGAGTCATTTGGTTGGTGGAAGTAAACACATTTAGAGTTTTAATGTTGTTTAGACTTGTTTGTTTTAATTAATATACTATGTTGTTTAGCAACAAAAGTTAATTTTTTGATCACTGTATCAAAAAGAGTGTTTGCAACCAAAAGGGTAGCCATGCCAACAAAAAACGATGGAAAGAATACTTTTCTTTGAAATTCAACCAATTAATATCCATAAGAAATGATAAGCGAGATGATGGAATCCATTATTTGCACGAGTGGAACGAATTCGCAGTATAGATGGATCCTAGGCGTTGTTTTCACAGAAAACATAGTTGTTGATAAGAACACCAAAGATAATTTCTTCATCATTGCATGAAAAATACTACTTGTAACAAAAAAGGAGCATTATTTGTATAAGGTGATCAGAAAGTCACATCATTTAGGAATTAAGCCACTAAACATTTCTACAAAATGCATAACCAGATGAATGAGTCATTTGGTTGATGGAAGTAAACATATTTAGGGTTTTGATGGTGTTTAGACTTGTTTGTTTTAATTAATATACTATGTAGTTTAGCAACAAAAATTAATTTTTTCATCACTGTATGAAATAGTGTGTTTGGAACCAAAAGGGAACCCATGCCAACAAAAAACGATGGGAAAGATACTTTTCTTTGGAATTCAACCAATTAATATCCTTAAAATATGATAAGCAAGATGATGGAATCCATTATTTGGACGAGTTGAATGAATTAGCAGTATAGATGGTTGTTGGGCATTGTTTTCACAAAGAACATGGTTGTTAATAAGAACACCAAAGATAATTTCATCATCATTGCATGAAAAATACTGCTTGTAACACAATATGAGCCTTATTTGCATAAGGTGATCGGAAAGTCACATCATTTAGGAATTAAGCCACTAAACATTTCTAGAAAATGCATACCCAGATGAATGAGTCATTTGGTTGATGGAAGTAAACATATTTAGAGTTTTGATGGTGTTTAGACTTGTTTGTTTTAATTAATATACTATGTAGTTTGCAATAAAAGTTAATTTTTTCATCACTGTATGTATCAAAAAATAGAGTGTTTGGAACCAAAAGGGAACCCATGCCAACAAAAAAACGATGGGAAAGATACTTTTCTTTGGAAATTCAACCAATTAATATCCATAAGAAATGATACGCGAGATGATGGATTCCATTATTTGCACGAGTGGAACGAATTCGTAGTATAGATGGTTCTTGGGCATTGTTTTCACAAAAAACATAGTTGTTGATAAGAACACCAAAGATAATTTCATCATCATTGCATGAAAAATACTGCTTGTAACAAAAAATGAGCCTTATTTGCATAAGGTGATCAGAAATTCACATCATTTAGGAATTAAGCCACTAAACATTTGTACAAAATGCTTACCAAGATGAATGAGTCCTTTGGTTGATGGAAGTAAACACATTTAGAGTTTTGATGGTGTTTAGACTTGTTTGTTTTAATTAATATACTATGTAGTTTAGCAACAAAAGTTAATTTTTTCATCACTGTATGAAATAGAGTGTTTGGAACCAAAAGGGAACCCATGCCAACAAAAAACGATGGGAAAGATACTTTTCTTTGGAATTCAACCAATTAATATCCATAAGAAATGATAAGCGAGATGATGGATTCCATTATTTGCACGAGTGGAATGAATTCGCAGCATAGATGGTTCTTGGGCGTTGTTTTCACAAAAAACATAGTTGTTGATAAGAACACCAAAGATAATTTCATCATCATTGCATGAAAAATACTGCTTGTAACAAAAAAGGAGCCTTATTTGTATAAGGTGATCAGAAAGTCACATCATTTAGGAATTAAGCCACTAAACATTTGTACAAAATGCATACCCAGATGAATGAATGAGTCATTTGGTTGGTGGAAGTAAACACATTTAGAGTTTTAATGTTGTTTAGACTTGTTTGTTTTAATTAATATACTATGTTGTTTAGCAACAAAAGTTAATTTTTTGATCACTGTATCAAAAAGAGTATTTGCAACCAAAAGGGAAGACATGCCAACAAAAAACGATGGGAAAGATACTTTTCTTTGGAATTCAACCAATTAATATCCATAAGAAATGATAAGCGAGATGATGGAATCCATTATTTGCACGAGTGGAACGAATTCGCAGTATAGATGGTTCTTGGGCATTGTTTTCACAAAAAACATAGTTGTTGATAAGAACACCAAAGATAATTTCATCATCATTGCATGAAAAATACTGCTTGTAACAAAAAATGAGCCTTATTTGCATAAGGTGATCAGAAATTCACATCATTTAGGAATTAAGCCACTAAACATTTGTACAAAATGCATACCGAGATGAATGAGTCATTTGGTTGGTGGAAGTAAACACATTTAGAGTTTTAATGTTGTTTAGACTTGTTTGTTTTAATTAATATACTATGTTGTTTAGCAACAAAAGTTAATTTTTTGATCACTGTATCAAAAAGAGTGTTTGCAACCAAAAGGGTAGCCATGCCAACAAAAAACGATGGAAAGAATACTTTTCTTTGAAATTCAACCAATTAATATCCATAAGAAATGATAAGCGAGATGATGGAATCCATTATTTGCACGAGTGGAACGAATTCGTAGTATAGATAGTTCTTGGGCATTGTTTTCACAAAAAACATAGTTGTTGATAAGAACACCAAAGATAATTTCATCATCATTGCATGAAAAATACTGCTTGTAACAAAAAAGGAGCCTTATTTGCATAAGGTGATCAGAAAGTCACATCATTTAGGAATTAAGCCACTAAACATTTGTACAAAATGCATACCGAGATGAATGAGTCCTTTGGTTGATGGAAGTAAACACATTTAGAGTTTTGATGGTGTTTAGACTTGTTTGTTTTAATTAATATACTATGTAGTTTAGCAACAAAAGTTAATTTTTTCATCACTGTATGAAATAGAGTGTTTGGAACCAAAAGGGAACCCATGCCAACAAAAAACGATGGGAAAGATACTTTTCTTTGGAATTCAACCAATTAATATCCATAAGAAATGATAAGCGAGATGATGGATTCCATTATTTGCACGAGTGGAACGAATTCGCAGCATAGATGGTTCGTGGGCATTGTTTTCACAAAAAACATAGTTGTTGATAAGAACACCAAAGATAATTTCATCATCATTGCATGAAAAATACTGCTTGTAACAAAAAAGGAGCCTTACTTTGTATAAGGTGATCAGAAAGTCACATCATTTAGGAATTAAGCCACTAAACATTTGTACAAAATGCATACCGAGATGAATGAGTCATTTGGTTGGTGGAAGTAAACACATTTAGAGTTTTAATGTTGTTTAGACTTGTTTGTTTTAATTAATATACTATGTTGTTTAGCAACAAAAGTTAATTTTTTGATCACTGTATCAAAAAGAGTATTTGCAACCAAAAGGGAAGACATGCCAACAAAAAACGATGGGAAAGATACCTTTCTTTGGAATTCAACCAATTAATATCCATAAGAAATGATAAGCGAGATGATGGAATCCATTATTTGCACGAGTGGAACGAATTCGCAGTATAGATGGTTCTTGGGCATTGTTTTCACAAAAAACATATTTGTTGATAAGAACACCAAAGATAATTTCATCATCATTGCATGAAAAATACTGCTTGTAACAAAAAATGAGCCTTATTTGCATAAGGTGATCAGAAATTCACATCATTTAGGAATTAAGCCACTAAACATTTGTACAAAATGCATACCGAGATGAATGAGTCATTTGGTTGGTGGAAGTAAACACATTTAGAGTTTTTAATGTTGTTGTTTAGACTTGTTTTTTTTTTTAATTAATATACTATGTTGTTTAGCAACAAAAGTTAATTTTTTGATCACTGTATCAAAAAGAGTGTTTGCAACCAAAAGGGTAGCCATGCCAACAAAAAACGATGGAAAGAATACTTTTCTTTGGAATTCAACCAATTAATATCCATAAGAAATGATAAGCGAGATGATGGAATCCATTATTTGCACGAGTGGAACGAATTCGCAGTATAGATGGTTCTTGGGCATTGTTTTCACACAAAAACATAGTTGTTGATAAGAACACCAAAGATAATTTCATCATCATTGCATGAAAAATACTGCTTGTGTACAAAAAAAGGAGCCTTATTTGCATAAGGTGATCAGAAAGTCACATCATTTAGGAATTAAGCCACTAAACATTTGTACAAAATGCATACCAAGATGAATGAGTCCTTTGGTTGATGGAAGTAAACACATTTAGAGTTTTGATGGTGTTTAGACTTGTTTGTTTTTAAAATAATATACTATGTAGTTTAGCAACAAAAGTTAATTTTTTCATCACTGTATCAAAAAGAGTGTTTGCAAACCAAAAGGGAACCCCCATGCCAACAAAAAACGATGGGAAAGATACTTTTCTTTGGAATTCAACCAATTAATATCCATAAGAAATGATAAGCGAGATGATGGAATCCATTATTTGCACGAGTGGAACGAATTCGCAGCATAGATGGTTCTTGGGCGTTGTTTTCACAAAAAAACATAGTTGTTGATAAGAACACCAAAGATAATTTCATCATCATTGCATGAAAAATACTGCTTGTAACAAAAAAGGAGCCTTATTTGTATAAGGTGATCAGAAAGTCACATCATTTAGGAATTAAGCCACTAAACATTTGTACAAAAATGCATACCAAGATGAATGAGTCATTTGGTTGGTGGAAGTAAACACATTTAGAGTTTTTAATGTGTGTTTAGACTTGTTTTTTTTTAATTAATATACTATGTTGTTTAGCAACAAAAGTTAATTTTTTTTGATCACTGTATCAAAAAGAGTATTTGCAACCAAAAGGGAAGACATGCCAACAAAAAAACGATGGGAAAGATACTTTTCTTTGGAATTCAACCAATTAATATCCATAAGAAATGATAAGCGAGATGATGGAATCCATTATTTGCACGAGTGGAACGAATTCGCAGTATAGATGGTTCTTGGGCATTGTTTTCACAAAAAACATAGTTGTTGATAAGAACACCAAAGATAATTTCATCATCATTGCATGAAAAATACTGCTTGTAACAAAAAATGAGCCTTATTTGCATAAGGTGATCAGAAATTCACATCATTTAGGAATTAAGCCACTAAACATTTGTACAAAATGCATACCAAGATGAATGAGTCATTTGGTTGGTGGAAGTAAACACATTTAGAGTTTTAATGTTGTTTAGACTTGTTTGTTTTAATTAATATACTATGTTGTTTAGCAACAAAAGTTAATTTTTTTGATCACTGTATCAAAAAGAGTGTTTGCAACCAAAAGGGAAGCCATGCCAACAAAAAACGATGGGAAAGATACTTTTCTTTGGAATTCAACCAATTAATATCCATAAGAAATGATAAGCGAGATGATGGAATCCATTATTTGCACGAGTGGAACGAATTCGCAGTATAGATGGTTCTTGGGCATTGTTTTCACAAAAAACATAGTTGTTGATAAGAACACCAAAGATAATTTCATCATCATTGCATGAAAAAATACTGCTTGTAACAAAAAAGGAGCCTTATTTTATATAAGGTGATCAGAAAGTCACATCATTTAGGAATTAAGCCACTAAACATTTTTGTACAAAATGCATACCAAGATGAATGAGTCCTTTGGTTGATGGAAGTAAACATATTTAGAGTTTTGATGGTGTTTAGACTTGTTTGTTTTTAATTAATATACTATGTAGTTTAGCAACAAAAGTTTTTTTTTTTCATCACTGTATCAAAAAGAGTGTTTGCAACCAAAAGGGAACCCATGCCCAACAAAAAACGATGGGAAAGATACTTTTCTTTGGAATTCAACCAATTAATATCCATAAGAAAATGATAAGCGAGATGATGGAATCCATTATTTGCACGAGTGGAACGAATTCGCAGTATAGATGGTTCTTGGGCATTTGTTTTCACAAAAAAACATAGTTGTTGATAAGAACACCAAAGATAATTTCATCATCATTGCATGAAAAATACTGCTTGTAACAAAAAAGGAGCCTTATTTGTATAAGGTGATCAGAAAGTCACATCATTTAGGAATTAAGCCACTAAACATTTGTACAAAATGCATACCCAGATGAATGAGTCATTTGGTTGATGGAGAAGTAAACATATTTAGAGTTTTGATGGTGTTTAGACTTGTTTTTTTTAAATAATATATACTATGTAGTTTAGCAAACAAAAGTTAATTTTTTGATCACTGTATCAAAAAAGAGTGTTTGCAACCAAAAGGGTAGCCATGCCAACAAAAAAAACGATGGGAAAGATACTTTTCTTTGGAATTCAACCAATTAATATCCATAAGAAATGATAAGCGAGATGATGGAATCCATTATTTGCACGAGTGGAACGAATTCGCAGTATAGATGGTTCTTGGGCATTGTTTTCACAAAAAACATAGTTGTTGATAAGAACACCAAAGATAATTTCATCATCATTGCATGCATGAAAAATACTGCTTGTAACAAAAAAGGAGCCTTATTTGTATAAGGTGATCAGAAAGTCACATCATTTAGGAATTAAGCCACTAAACATTTCTACAAAATGCATACCAAGATGAATGAGTCATTTGGTTGATGGAAGGAAGTAAACATATTTAGAGTTTTTGATGGTGTTTAGACTTGTTTTTTTTTTTTAATTAATATACTATGTAGTTTAGCAACAAAAGTTAATTTTTTGATCACTGTATCAAAAAGAGTGTTTGCAAACCAAAAGGGAAGCCATGCCAACAAAAAACGATGGGAAAGATACTTTTCTTTGGAATTCAACCAATTAATATCCATAAGAAATGATAAGCGAGATGATGGAATCCATTATTTGCACGAGTGGAACGAATTCGCAGTATAGATGGTTCTTGGGCATTGTTTTCACAAAAAACATAGTTGTTGATAAGAACACCAAAGATAATTTCATCATCATTGCATGAAAAATACTGCTTGTAACAAAAAAGGAGCCTTATTTGCATAAGGTGATCAGAAAGTCACATCATTTAGGAATTAAGCCACTAAACATTTGTACAAAATGCATATACCAAGATGAATGAGTCATTTGGTTGATGGAAGTAAACATATTTAGAGTTTTGATGGTGTTTAGACTTGTTTGTTTTAATTAATATACTATGTAGTTTAGCAACAAAAGTTAATTTTTTGATCACTGTATCAAAAAGAGTATTTGCAACCAAAAGGGAAGACATGCCAACAAAAAACGATGGGAAAGATACCTTTCTTTGGAATTCAACCAATTAATATCCATAAGAAATGATAAGCGAGATGATGGAATCCATTATTTGCACGAGTGGAACGAATTCGCAGTATAGATGGTTCTTGGGCATTGTTTTCACAAAAAAAAACATAGTTGTTGATAAGAACACCAAAGATAATTTCATCATCATTGCATGAAAAATACTGCTTGTAACAAAAAAAGGAGCCTTATTTGTATAAGGTGATCAGAAAGTCACATCATTTAGGAATTAAGCCACTAAACATTTGTACAAAATGCATACCAAGATGAATGAGTCCTTTGGTTGGTGATGGAAGTAAACACATTTAGAGTTTTTTAATGGTGTTTAGACTTGTTTTTTTTTTAATTAATATACTATGTAGTTTAGCAACAAAAAGTTTAATTTTTTGATCACTGTGTATCAAAAAAAGAGTATTTGCAACCAAAAGGGGGAACCCATGCCAACAAAAAACGATGGGAAAAGATACTTTTCTTTGGAATTCAACCAATTTAATATCCATAAGAAATGATAAGCGAGATGATGGAATCCATTATTTGCACGAGTGGAACGAAATTCGCAGTATAGATGGTTCTTGGGCATTGTTTTCACAAAAAACATAGTTGTTGATAAGAACACCAAAGATAATTTCATCATCATTGCATGAAAAATACTGCTTGTAACAAAAAAAGGAGCCTTATTTGTATAAGGTGATCAGAAAGTCACATCATTTAGGAATTAAGCCACTAAACATTTGTACAAAATGCATACCAAGATGAATGAGTCATTTGGTTGATGGAAGTAAACATATTTAGAGTTTTGGTGTTTAGACTTGTTTGTTTTAATTAATATACTATGTAGTTTGGCAACAAAAGTTAATTTTTTGATCACTGTATCAAAAAGAGTGTTTGCAACCAAAAGGGTAGCCATGCCAACAAAAAACGATGGGAAAGATACCTTTCTTTGGAATCCAACCAATTAATATCCATAAGTAATGATAACCGAGATGATGGAATCCATTATTTGCACGAGTGGAACGAATTCGCAGTATAGATGGTTCTTGGGCATTGTTTTTACAAAAAACATAGTTGTTGATAAGAACACCAAAGATAATTTCATCATCATTGCATGAAAAATACTGCTTGTAACAAAAAAGGAGCCTTATTTGTATAAGGTGATCAGAAAGTCACATCATTTAGGAATTAAGCCACTAAACATTTCTACAAAATGCATACCAAGATGAATGAGTCATTTGGTTGATGGAAGTAAACATATTTAGAGTTTTGATGGTGTTTAGACTTGTTTGTTTTAATTAATATACTATGTAGTTTAGCAACAAAAGTTAATTTTTTGATCACTGTATCAAAAAGAGTGTTTGCAACCAAAAGGGATAGCCATGCCAACAAAAAAACGATGGGAAAGAATACTTTTCTTTGGAATTCAACCAATTAATATCCATAAGAAATGATAAGCGAGATGATGGAATCCATTATTTGCACGAGTGGAACGAATTCGCAGTATAGATGGTTCTTGGGCATTGTTTTTCACAAAAAACATAGTTGTTGATAAGAACACCAAAGATAATTTCATCATCATTGCATGAAAAATACTGCTTGTAACAAAAAAAGGAGCCTTATTTGTATAAGGTGATCAGAAAGTCACATCATTTAGGAATTAAGCCACTAAACATTTGTACAAAATGCATACCAAGATGAATGAGTCCTTTGGGTTGATGGAAGTAAACACATTTAGAGTTTTGATGGTGTTTAGACTTGTTTGTTTTAATTAATATACTATGTAGTTTGGCAACAAAAGTTAATTTTTTGATCACTGTATCAAAAAGAGTGTTTGCAACCAAAAGGGTAGCCATGCCAACAAAAAACGATGGGAAAGATACTTTTCTTTGGAATCCAACCAATTAATATCCATAAGTAATGATAACCGAGATGATGGAATCCATTATTTGCACGAGTGGAACGAATTCGCAGTATAGATGGTTCTTGGGCATTGTTTTTACAAAAAACATAGTTGTTGATAAGAACACCAAAGATAATTTCATCATCATTGCATGAAAAATACTGCTTGTAACAAAAAAGGAGCCTTATTTGTATAAGGTGATCAGAAAGTCACATCATTTAGGAATTAAGCCACTAAACATTTCTACAAAATGCATACCAAGATGAATGAGTCCATTTGGTTGATGGAAGTAAACACATTTAGAGTTTTGATGTGTGTTTAGACTTGTTTGTTTTAATTAATATACTATGTAGTTTAGCAACAAAAGTTAATTTTTTTTGATCACTGTATCAAAAAGAGTGTTTGCAACCAAAAGGGTAGCCATGCCAACAAAAAAAACGATGGAAAGAATACTTTTTCTTTGGAATTCAACCAATTAATATCCATAAGAAATGATAAGCGAGATGATGGAATCCATTATTTGCACGAGTGGAACGAATTCGCAGTATAGATGGTTCTTGGGCATTTTTTTTTCACAAAAAACATAGTTGTTGATAAGAACACCAAAGATAATTTCATCATCATTGCATGAAAAAAATACTGCTTGTAACAAAAAAGGAGCCTTATTTGTATAAGGTGATCAGAAAGTCACATCATTTAGGAATTAAGCCACTAAACATTTGTACAAAATGCATACCAAGATGAATGAGTCATTTGGTTGATGGAAGTAAAACATATTTAGAGTTTTGATGGTGTTTAGACTTGTTTGTTTTAATTAATATACTATGTAGTTTAGCAACAAAAGTTAATTTTTTTTGATCACTGTATGAAAAAAAGAGTGTTTGCAACCAAAAGGGTAACCCATGCCAACAAAAAACGATGGGAAAGAATACTTTTCTTTGGAATTCAACCAATTAATATCCATAAGAAAATGATAAGCGAGAAGATGATGGAATCCATTATTTGCACGAGTGGAACGAATTCGCAGTATAGATGGTTCTTGGGCATTGTTTTTCACAAAAAACATAGTTGTTGATAAGAACACCAAAGATAATTTCATCATCATTGCATGAAAAAAAATACTGCTTGTAACAAAAAAGGAGCCTTATTTGTATAAGGTGATCAGAAAAGTCACATCATTTAGGAATTAAGCCACTAAACATTTCTACAAAATGCATACCCAGATGAATGAGTCATTTGGTTGATGGAAGTAAACATATTTAGAGTTTTGATGGTGTTTAGACTTGTTTGTTTTAATTAATATACTATGTAGTTTAGCAACAAAAGTTAATTTTTTGATCACTGTATCAAAAAGAGTGTTTGCAACCAAAAGGGTAGCCATGCCAACAAAAAACGATGGAAAGAATACTTTTCTTTGGAATTCAACCAATTAATATCCATAAAAATGATACGCGAGATGATGGAATCCATTATTTGCACGAGTGGAACGAATTCGCAGTATAGATGGTTCTTGGGCATTGTTTTCACAAAAAACATAGTTGTTGATAAGAACACCAAAGATAATTTCATCATCATTGCAAAAAAAAATACTGCTTGTAACAAAAAAGGAGCCTTATTTGTATAAGGTGATCAGAAAGTCACATCATTTAGGAATTAAGCCACTAAACATTTGTACAAAATGCATACCAAGATGAATGAGTCCTTTGGTTGATGGAAGTAAACACATTTAGAGTTTTGATGTTGTTTAGACTTGTTTGTTTTAATTAATATACTATGTAGTTTAGCAAACAAAAGTTAATTTTTTGATCACTGTATAAAAAAAAGAGTATTTGCAACCAAAAGGGTAGCCATGCCAACAAAAAAAACGATGGGAAAGATACTTTTCTTTGGAATTCAACCAATTAATATCCATAAGAAATGATAAGCGAGATGATGGAATCCATTATTTGCACGAGTGGAACGAATTCGCAGTATAGATGGTTCTTGGGCATTGTTTTCAAAAAAAAACATAGTTGTTGATAAACACACCAAAGATAATTTCATCATCATTGCATGAAAAATACTGCTTGTAACAAAAAAGGAGCCTTATTTGTATAAGGTGATCAGAAAGTCACATCATTTAGGAATTAAGCCACTAAACATTTCTACAAAATGCTTACCCAGATGAATGAGTCATTTGGTTGATGGAAGTAAACATATTTAGAGTTTTGATGGTGTTTAGACTTGTTTGTTTTAATTAATATACTATGTAGTTTAGCAACAAAAGTTAATTTTTTGATCACTGTATCAAAAAGAGTGTTTGCAACCAAAAGGATAGCCATGCCAACAAAAAACGATGGAAAGAATACTTTTCTTTGGAATTCAACCAATTAATATCCATAAAAATGATACGCGAGATGATGGAATCCATTATTTGCACGAGTGGAATGAATTCGCAGTATAGATGTTTCTTGGGCATTGTTTTCACAAAAAACATAGTTGTTGATAAGAACACCAAAGATAATTTCATCATCATTGCATGAAAAAATACTGCTTGTAACAAAAAAGGAGCCTTATTTGTATATAAGGTGATCAGAAAAGTCACATCATTTAGGAATTAAGCCACTAAACATTTGTACAAAATGCATACCAAGATGAATGAGTCCATTTGGTTGGATGGAAGTAAACACATTTAGAGTTTTGATGGTGTTTAGACTTGTTTGTTTTAATTAATATACTATGTAGTTTAGCAACAAAAGTTAATTTTTTGATCACTGTATCTGTATCAAAAAGAGTGTTTGCAACCAAAAGGGAACCCATGCCAACAAAAAAACGATGGGAAAAGATACTTTTCTTTGGAATTCAACCAATTAATATCCATAAGAAATATAAGCGAGATGATGGAATCCATTATTTGCACGAGTGGAACGAAATTCGCAGTATAGATGGTTCTTGGGCATTGTTTTTTCACAAAAAAAACATAGTTGTTGATAAGAACACCAAAGATAATTTCATCATCATTGCATGAAAAAAATACTGCTTGTAACAAAAAAGGAGCCTTATTTGTATAAGGTGATCAGAAAGTCACATCATTTAGGAATTAAGCCACTAAACATTTGTACAAAATGCATACCCAGATGAATGAGTCATTTTGGTTGATGGAAGTAAACACATTTAGAGTTTTGATGGTGTTTAGACTTGTTTGTTTTTAATTAATATACTATGTAGTTTAGCAACAAAAGTTATTTTTTTGATCACTGTATCAAAAAAGAGTGTTTGCAACCAAAAGGGAAGCCATGCCAACAAAAAACGATGGAAAAGATACTTTTCTTTGGAATTCAACCAATTTAATATCCATAAGAAATGATAAGCGAGAGATGATGGAATCCATTATTTGCACGAGTGGAACGAATTCGCAGTATAGATGGTTCTTGGGCATTGTTTTCACAAAAAAACATAGTTGTTGATAAGAACACCAAAGATAATTTCATCATCATTGCATGAAAAATACTGCTTGTAACAAAAAAGGAGCCTTATTTGCATATAAGGTGATCAGAAAGTCACATCATTTAGGAATTAAGCCACTAAACATTTGTACAAAATGCATACCAAGAGGAATAAGTCCTTTGGTTGGAGGAAGTAAACACATTTAGAGTTTTGATGGTGTTTAGACTTGTTTGTTTTAATTAATATACTATGTAGTTTAGCAACAAAAGTTAATTTTTTGATCACTGTATCAAAAAGAGTGTTTGCAACCAAAAGGATAGCCATGCCAACAAAAAAAAACGATGGGAAAGAATACTTTTCTTTGGAATTCAACCAATTAATATCCATAAGAAATGATAAGCGAGATGATGGAATCCATTATTTGCACGAGTGGAACGAATTCGCAGTATAGATGGTTCTTGGGCATTGTTTTCACAAAAAACATAGTTGTTGATAAGAACACCAAAGATAATTTCATCATCATTGCATGAAAAATACTGCTTGTAAACAAAAAAGGAGCCTTATTTGTATAAGGTGATCAGAAAGTCACATCATTTAGGAATTAAGCCACTAAAACATTTGTACAAAATGCATACCAAGATGAATGAGTCATTTTGGTTGATGGAAGTAAACATATTTAGAGTTTTGATGGTGTTTAGACTTGTTTGTTTTAATTAATATACTATGTAGTTTAGCAACAAAAGTTAATTTTTTGATCACTGTATCAAAAAGAGTGTTTGCAACCAAAAGGATAGCCATGCCAACAAAAAACGATGGGAAAGATACCTTTCTTTGGAATTCAACCAATTAATATCCATAAGAAATGATAAGCGAGATGATGGAATCCATTATTTGCACGAGTGGAACGAATTCGCAGTATAGATGGTTCTTGGGCATTGTTTTCACAAAAAACATAGTTGTTGATAAGAACACCAAAGATAATTTCATCATCATTGCATGAAAAATACTGCTTGTAACAAAAAAGGAGCCTTATTTGCATAAGGTGATCAGAAAGTCACATCATTTAGGAATTAAGCCACTAAACATTTGTACAAAATGCATATACCAAGATGAATGAGTCCTTTGGTTGATGGAAGTAAACACATTTAGAGTTTTTGATGGTGTTTAGACTTGTTTGTTTTAATTAATATACTATGTAGTTTAGCAACAAAAGTTAATTTTTTCATCACTGTATGAAAAAAGAGTGTTTTTGCAACCAAAAGGGAACCCATGCCAACAAAAAAAACGATGGAAAGAATACTTTTCTTTGGAATTCAACCAATTAATATCCATAAGAAATGATAAGCGAGATGATGGAATCCATTATTTGCACGAGTGGAACGAATTCGCAGTATAGATGGTTCTTTGGGCATTGTTTTCACAAAAAAACATAGTTGTTGATAAGAACACCAAAGATAATTTCATCATCATTGCATGAAAAATACTGCTTGTAACAAAAAAGGAGCCTTATTTGTATAAGGTGATCAGAAAGTCACATCATTTAGGAATTAAGCCACTAAACATTTCTACAAAATGCATACCAAGATGAATGAGTCATTTGGTTGATGGAAGTAAACATATTTAGAGTTTTGATGGTGTTTAGACTTGTTTGTTTTAATTAATATACTATGTAGTTTAGCAACAAAAGTTAATTTTTTGATCACTGTATCAAAAAGAGTGTTTGCAACCAAAAGGATAGCCATGCCAACAAAAAACGATGGAAAGAATACTTTTCTTTGGAATTCAACCAATTAATATCCATAAGAAATGATAAGCGAGATGATGGAATCCATTATTTGCACGAGTGGAACGAATTCGCAGTATAGATGGTTCTTGGGCATTGTTTTCACAAAAAACATAGTTGTTAATAAGAACACCAAAGATAATTTCATCATCATTGCATGAAAAATACTGCTTGTAACAAAAAAGGAGCCTTATTTGTATAAGGTGATCAGAAAGTCACATCATTTAGGAATTAAGCCACTAAACATTTCTACAAAATGCATACCAAGATGAATGAGTCCTTTGGTTGATGGAAGTAAACACATTTAGAGTTTTGATGGTGTTTAGACTTGTTTGTTTTAATTAATATACTATATGTAGTTTAGCAACAAAAGTTAATTTTTTGATCACTGTATCAAAAAGAGTGTTTTGCAACCAAAAGGGAAGCCATGCCAACAAAAAACGATGGAAAGAATACTTTTCTTTGGAATTCAACCAATTAATATCCATAAGAAATGATAAGCGAGATGATGGAATCCATTATTTGCACGAGTGGAACGAATTCGCAGTATAGATGGTTCTTGGGCATTGTTTTCACAAAAAAACATAGTTGTTGATAAGAACACCAAAGATAATTTCATCATCATTGCATGAAAAATACTGCTTTGGAAACACAAATAGGAGCCTTATTTGCATAAGGTGATCAGAAAAGTCACACTCATTTAGGAATTAAGCCACTAAACATTTGTACAAAATGCATACCAAGATGAATGAGTCCTTTGGTTGATGGAAGTAAACACATTTAGAGTTTTAATAATTGTTTAGACTTGTTTGTTTTAATTAATATATATACTATGTAGTTTAGCAACAAAAGTTAATTTTTTTGATCACTGTATCAAAAAGAGTGTTTGCAACCAAAAGGATAACCCATGCCAACAAAAAACGATGGGAAAGATACTTTTCTTTGGAATTTCAACCAATTAATATCCATAAGAAATGAT
>JBAPLH010002353.1:0-38237 GCA_037897445.1 Ceriops zippeliana
CATCAGCAAAAGTAATCATTCATCTTGCTTTGCATATCTTGCTAAATGTAAATTTGTTTAAATCCTTAATAATGAGACACTATTCATAGCTACCTCAAGCTATAATTCTAGAATCCTCATTATTGATACATGGAGTATTTTTTATGAATGGACCATGAAATTATCTTTTCTGTCTTTATTACGGGCTATATTTATTATGAAAACAATGTTCATCAAAATCGTATAATAACATGAATTCATTCAAATCACAACAAAACAATGGAGTCCAACATCTTGATTTGCTTTTCTATTGATTTAATAAGTGGTTAAGTTCCAAAAATAAAGACTAACCTCCCATCATTTCTAGTTAGTAGCGCTCCTCTTTTTGGTTGCATGCACACAGTTTTCAATTATATTGATGATGATAATTAACATATGGTGGCTTAACATACCTAGTATATTAATTAAATCAACCAAAACCAAAAACGTCATTGAAACTCTAAATCTACTTACTTCCAATAGCAAAAGTAATCATTCATCTTGCTTTGCATTTCTTGCTAATGTGAATTTGTTTTTAAATCTTTTATAATGAGAGGTTTCATAGCACCTCAAGTTAAATTAGCATCCTCATATTGTTACATGGAGTATTTTTTATGAAATGACCATGAAATTATCTTTTCTGTCTTTATTAATGGCTATATTTATTATGAAAACAATGCCCATAAATCGTATATAAATATGATTTCATTGAAATCCAACAAACAATGGGGTCCACCATCTTGAGTCTGCTTTTCTATTTGATAATAATTGGTTAAGTTCCAAAATAAAGAAAGAGTACCTCCCCATCATTTCTAGTTAGCAGGGCTCCTCTTTTGGTTGCAATCCCACATTTGAATATATTGATGATGAAATTAACATATGTGGCTTAACAACCTAATATATTAATTAAATCAAACAAATCTAAATATCATTGAAATTCTAAATCTACTTACGTCCATCAGCAAAAGTAATCATTCATCTTGCTTTCCATTTCCTGCTAATGTGAATTTGTTTAAATCCTTCATAATGAGACTTTCATAGCACCTGAAGCAAATTAGCATCCTCTTATTGTTACAAGGAGAATTTTTGATGGAATGACCATGAAATTATCTTTTGTCTTTATTAATGGCTATATTTATTATGAAAACAATGCCCATTAATCGTATATAACATGAATTCAATCAAATCCAACAAACAATGGAGTCCACCATCTTGATTAGCTTTTTTTATTGATAATAATTGGTTTAGTTCCAAAATAAAGAGTACCTCCCATCATTTCTAGTTAGCAGGGCTCCTCTTTTGGTTGCAAGCCCACATTTGAACATATTGATGATGAAATTAACATATGTGGCTTAACAACCTAGTATATTAATTAAATCAAACAAATCTAAATATCATTGAAACTCTAAATCTCCTTACTTTCATCAGCAAAAGTAATCATTTATCTTGCTTTCCATTTCTCGCTAATGTTTATGTTTTAAATCCTTAATAATGAGACTTTCATAGCAGCTGAAGCTAATTAGCATCCTCTTATTATTACAAGGATTATTTTTTATGCAATGACCATGAAATTATCTTTTTTGTCTTTATGAATGGCTATATTTATTATGAAAACAATGCCGATTAATTGTATATAACATGAATTCATTCAAATCCAACAAACAATGGAGTCCACCATCTTGATTTGCTTTTCTATTTGATAATAATTGGTTATGTTCCAAAATAAAGAGTACCTCCCATCATTTCTAGTTAGCAGCGCTCCTCTTTCGGTTGCAAGCACACATTTGAATATATTGATGATGAAATTAACATATGTGGGTTAACAACCTAGTATATTAATTAAATCAACCAAACCAAAACGTCATTGAAACTCTAAATCTACTTACTTCCATTAGCAAACGTAATAATTCATCTTGCTTTGCATTTCTTGCTAATGTGAATTTGTTTAAATCCTTAAGAATGAGACTTTCATAGCACCTCAAGCTAATTAGCATCCTCATATTGTTACATGGAGTATTTTTTATGAAATGACCATGAAATTATCTTTTCTGTCTTTATTAACGGCTATATTTATTATGAAAACAATGCCCATAAATCGTATATAACATGATTTCATTCAAATCCAACAAACAATGGAGTCCACCATCTTGATTTGCTTTTCTATTTGATAATAATTGGTTAAGTTCCAAAATAGAGAGTACCTCCCATCATTTCGAGTTAGCAGGGCTCCTCTTTCGGGTTGCAAGCACACATTTGAAAATATATTGATGATGAAATTAACAATATATGTGGCTTAACAACCTAGTATATTAATTAAATCAACCAAATCATAAAATATCATTGAAACTCTAAATCTCCTTACTTTCATCAGCAAAAAGTAATCATTCATCTTGCTTTGCATTTCTCGCTGCTAATGTGAATTTGTTTAAATCCTTAATAATGAGACTTTCATAGCACCTTCAAGCTAATTAGCATCTCTTCTTATTGTTACAAGGATTATTTTTTTTATGCAATGACCATGAAATTTATCTTTTTTGTCTTTATTAATGGCTATATATTTATTATGAAAAAACAATGCCCATAAATCGTATGTAACATGATTTCATTCAAATCCAACAACAAACAATGGCTTATCGTCGAACCATCTTGATTTTGCTTTTTCTTATTGACAATAATTTGGTTGTGTTCCAAAATAAAGAGTACCACCCATCATTTCTAGTTAACAGGGGTCCTATTTTGGTTTGCAAGCCCACATTTGAATAATTTTTGATGATGAAATTAACATATGTGGATTTAACAACCAAGTATATTAATTAAATCAAACAAATCCAAACGTATCATTGAAAACTCTAAATCTTACTTACTTCCATTATCAAAAGTAATCATTCATCTTGCATTGTATTTCTTGATAATGTGAATATGTTTAAATCCTTAATAATGAGAACTTTCATAGCACCTCAAGCTAATTAGCATCCTCTTTATTGTTACAAGGAGTATGTTTGATGGAATGATGACCATGAAATTATCCTTTCTTGTCTTTATTAATGGCTATATTTATTATGAAAACAATGCCCATAAATCGTATATAACATGATTTCATTCAAAATCCAACAAACAATGGAGTCCACCATCTTGATTTGCTTTTTCTTATTGATAATAATAATTGGTTAAGTTCCAAAAATAAAGAGTACCTCCCCATCATTTCTAGTTAGCATAGGGCTACTCTTTCGGTTGCAAGCACACATTTGAAAATATTGATGATGAAATTAACATATGTGGCTTAACTAACCTAGTATATTAATTAAATCAACCAAACAACCAAACATCATTGAAAACTCTAAAATCTCCTTACTTTCATCAGCAAAAGTAATCATCATTCATCTTGCTTTGCATTTCTCGCTGATGTGAATTTGTTTAAATCCTTAATAATGAGACTTTCATAGCACCTCAAGCTAATTAGCATCCTCTTATTGTTACAAGGATTATTTTTTATGCAATGACCATGAAATTATCTTTTTTGTCTTTATTAATGGCTATATTTATTATGAAAACAATGCCCATAAATCGTATGTAACATGATTTCATTCAAATCCAACAAACAATGGGGTCGACCATCTTGATTTGCTTTTCTTATTGACAATATTTGGTTGTGTTCCAAAATAAAGAGTATCTCCCATCATTTCTAGTTAACAGGGGTCCTATTTTGGTTGCAAGCCCACATTTGAATGTATTGATGATGAAATTAACATATGTGGCTTAACAACCAAGTATATTAATTAAATCAAACAAATCCAAACATCATTGAAACTCTAAATCTACTTACTTCCATTATCAAAAGTAATCATTCATCTTGCTTTGTATTTCTTGATAATGTGAATATGTTTAAATCCTTAATAATGAGACTTTCATAACACCTCAAGCTAATTAGCATCCTCTTATTGTTACAAGGAGTATGTTTGATGGAATGACCATGAAATTATCCTTTCTGTCTTTATTAATGGCTATATTTATTATGAAAACAATGCCCATAAATCATATATAACATGATTTCATTCAAATCCAACAAACAATGGGGTCCACCATCTTGAGTTGCTTTTCTATTTGATAATAATTGGTTAAGTTCCAAAATAAAGAGTACCTCCAATCATTTCTAGTTAGCAGGGCTCCTCTTTTGGTTGCAATCCCACATTTGAATATATTGACGATGAAATTAACATATGTGGCTTAACAACTTAATATATTAATTAAATCAAACAAATCTAAACATCATTGAAACTCTTCTAAATCTACTTACTTTAATCATCAGCAAAAGTAATCATTCATCTTGCTTTCCATTTCTTGCTAATGTGAATTTGTTTAAATCCTTAATAATGAGACTTTCATAGCACCTGAAGCCAATTAGCATCTCCTCTTATTGTTATAAGGAGTATTTTTGATGGAATGACCATGAAATTATCTTTTCTGTCTTTATTAATGGCTATATTTATTATGAAAACAATGCCCATAAATCATATATAACATGAATTCTATCAAATCCAACAAACAATGGAGTCCACCATCTTGATTAGCTTTTCTTATTGATAATAATTGGTTTAGTTCCAAAATAAAGAGTACCTCCCATCATGTCTAGTTAGCAGGGCTCCTCTTTTGGTTGCAAGCCTACATTTGAATATATTGATGATGAAATTAACATATGTGGCTTAACAACCTAGTATATTAATTAAATCAAACAAATCTAAATATCATTGAAACTCTAAATCTCCTTACTTTCATCAGCAAAAGTAATCATTCATCTTGCTTTGCATTTCTCGCTAATGTGAATTTGTTTAAATCCTTAATAATGAGACTTTCATAGCAGCTGAAGCTAATTAGCATCCTCTTATTGTTACAAGGATTATTTTTTATGCAATGACAATGAAATTATCTTTTTTGTCTTTATGAATGGCGATATTTATTATGAAAACAATGCCCATTAATTGTATATAACATGAATTCATTCAATTCCAACAAACAATGTAGTGCTCCATCTCGATTTGCTTTTCTTATTGATAATAATTGGTTGAGTTCCAAAATAAACAATACCTCCCATCATTTCTAGTTAGCGTGGCTCCTCTTTTGGTTGCAAGCCCACATTTGGTTATATTGATGATGAAATTAACATATGTGGTTTAACAACCTAGTATATTAATTAAATCAAACAAATCTAAACATCATTGAAACTCTAAATCTATTTACTTCCATCAGCAAAAGTAATCATTCATCTTGCTTTGCATATCTTGCTAATGTGAATTTGTTTAAATCCTTAATAATGAGACTTTCATAGCACCTCAAGCTAATTAGCATCCTCATATTGTTACATGGAGTATTTTTTTATGAAATGACCATGAAATTATCTTTTCTGTCTTTATTAACGACTATATTTATTAAGAAAAACAATGCCCATAAATTGTATATAACATGAATTCATTCAAATCCAACAAACAATGGGAGTCCACCATCTTGATTTGCTTTTCTATTTGATAGTAATTGGTTAAGTTCCAAAATAAAGAGTACCTCCCATTATTTCTAGTTAGCAGCGCTCCTTTTTTGGTTGCAAGCACACATTTGAATATATTGATGATGAAATTAAACATATGTGGCTTAACAACCTAGTATATTAATTAAATCAAGCAAAACCAAAATGTCATTGAAACTCTAAAAATCTACTTACTTCCATTAGCAAAAGTAATAATTCATCTTGCTTTGCATTTCATGCTAATGTGAATTTGTTTAAATCCTTAATAATGAGACTTTCATAGCACCTCAAGCTAATTAGCATCCTCATATTGTTACATGTAGTATTTTTTATGAAATGACCATGAAATTATCTCTTTTCTGTCTTTATTAACGGCTATATATTTATTATGAAAAAACAATGCCCATAAAATCGTATATAACATGATTTCATTCAAATCAAATCCAAACAAACAATGGAGGTCCACCATCTTGATTTGCTTTTCTATTTTGATAATAATTGGTTAAGTTCCAAAATAAAGAGTTCCTCCCATCATTTCTAGTTAGCAGGGCTCCTCTTTTGGTTGCAAGCACACATTTTCAATATATTGATGATGAAATTAACATATGTGGCTTAACAACCTAGTATATTAATTAAATCAAACCAAACCAAAACATCATTGAAACTCTAAATCTACTTACTTTCATCAGCAAAAGTAATCATTCATCTTACTTTGCATTTCTTGCTAATGTGAATTTGTTTAAATCCTTAATAATGAGACTTTTCATAGCACCTCAAGCTAATTAGCATCCTCTTATTGTTACATGTAGTATTTTTTATGAAATGACCATGAAAATTATCTTTTTTTGTCTTTATTAACGGCTATATTTATTATGAAAACAATGCCCATAAATCGTATATAACATGATTTCATTCAAATCCAACAAACAATGGAGTCCACCATCTTGATTTGCTTTTCTATTTGATAATAATTGGTTAAGTTCCAAAATAAAGAGTTCCTCCCATCATTTCTAGTTAGCAGGGCTCCTCTTTTGGTTGCAAGCACACATTTTCAATATATTGATGATGAAATTAACATATGTGGCTTAACAAACCTAGTATATTAATTAAATCAAACCAAACCAAAACATCATTGAAACTCTAAATCTGCTTACTTTCATCAGCAAAAGTAATCATTCATCTTGCTTTGCATTTCTCGCTAATGTGAATTTGTTTTAAATCCTTAATAATGAGACTTTCATAGCACCTCAAGCTAATTAGCATCCTCTTATTGTTACAAGGATTATTTTTTATGCAATGACCATGAAATTATCTTTTTTGTCTTTATTAATGGCTATATTTATTATGAAAACAATATCCATAAATCATATATAACATGATTTCATTCAAATCCAACAAACAATGGGGTTCCACCATCTTGATTTGGTTTTCTTAGTGACAATAATTGGTTGTGTTCCAAAGTAAAGAGTACCTCCCATCATTTCTAGTTACCAAGGCTCCTATTTTCGTTGCAAGCCCACATTTGAATGTATTGATGATGAAATTCACATATGTGGCTTAACAACCAAGTATATTAATTAAATCAAACAAATCCAAACATCATTGAAACTCTAAATCTACATACTTCCATTAGCAAATGTAATCATTCATCTTGCTTTGTATTTCTGGATAATGTGAATTTGTTTAAATCCTTAATAATGAGACTTTCATAGCACCTCAAGCTAATTAGCATCCTCTTATTGTTACAAGGAGTATTTTTGATGCAATGACCATGAAATTATCGTTTCTGTCTTTATTAATGGCTATATTTATCATGAAAACAATGCCCATAAATCGTATATAACATGATTTCATTCAAATCCAACAAACAATGGAGTCCACCATCTTGATTTGCTTTTCTATTTGATAATAATTGTTTAAGTTCCAAAATAAAGAGTTCCTCCCATCATTTCTAGTTAGCAGGGCTCCTCTTTTGGTTGCAAGCACACATTTCAATATATTGATGATGAAATTAACATATGTGGCTTAACAACCTAGTATATTAATTAAATCAACCAAACCAAAACATCATTGAAACTCTAAATCTGCTTACTTTCATCAGCAAAAGTAATCATTCATCTTACTTTGCATTTCTCGCTAATGTGAATTTGTTTAAATCCTTAATAATGAGACTTTCATAGCACCTCAAGCTAAATTAGCATCCTCTTATTGTTACAAGGATTATTTTTTTTATGCAATGACCATGAAATTATCTTTTTTGTCTTTATTAATGGCTATATTTATTATGAAAAACAATGTCCATAAAATCGTATATAACATGATTTCATTCAAATCCAACAAACAATGGGGTCCACCATCTTGATTTGGTTTTCTTATTGACAATAATTGGTTGTGTTCCAAAATAAAGAGTACCTCCCATCATTTCTAGTTACCAAGGCTCATATTTTCGTTGCAAGCCCACATTTGAATGTATTGATGATGAAATTAACATATGTGGCTTAACAACCTAGTATATTAATAAAATCAAACAAATCCAAACATCATTGAAACTCTAAATCTACTTACTTCCATTAGCAAATGTAATCATTCATCTTGCTTTGTATTTCTGGATAATGTGAATTTGTTTTAAATCCTTAATAATGAGACTTTCATAGCACCTCAAGCTAATTAGCATCCTCTTATTGTTACAAGGAGTATTTTTGATGCAATGACCATGAAATTATCGTTTCTGTCTTTATTAATGGCTATATTTATATCATGAAAACAATGCCCATAAATCGCATATCACATGAATTCCTTCAAATCCATCAAACAATGGAGTGCACCATCTTGATTTGCATTTCTTATTGATAATAATTGGTTGAGTTCCAAAATAAAGAGTACCTCCCATCATTTCTAGTTAGTAGGGCTGTTCTTTTGATTCAAAGCACACATTTTGATACATTGATGATGAAATTAACAAATGTCTGTAAACAAACGTGAATATTAATTAAATCAAAGAAATCTAAACTCCATTGAAACTCTAAATCTGCTTATTTCTGTCAGCAAAAGCAATCATTTATTTTGGTTTGCCTTCTGCACAAATGTGAAGTTGTTTAATTCCAAAATAATGACACTTTCTCATCACCTTAAGCTAATTATGCTCCGCTCGTAATTACAAGGACTATTTTTATGCAAGGACCATGAAATTATCTTTTGTGTATTTATTAACGACTATATTTATTATAAAAACAATGCCCATGAACCTTCTATAACATAAATTCATTCAATTCCAACAAACATTGGAGTCCACCTTCTTGATTTGCATTTCTTATTGACAATAATTTGTTCAGTTCCAAAATAAAGAGTACCTCCCGTCATTTCTAAATAGCAATGGCACCTCTTTTGTTTCCAAGCTCACATTTTGATACACTGATGATGAAATTGACAAATATGGCTAAACAACCTAGTATATTAATTAAATCAAAACAAATCTAAATGCCATTAAAACGCTAAATCTACATATTTCCATTAGCAAAAGCAATAATTCTTCTTGGTTTGCATTTATAGCTAATGTGAAGTTGTTTAATCCCTAAATAATGAGACTTTCTTATCACCTCAAGCTAATTAGGCTCCACTCGTTCTTATAAGGACTACTTTTCATGCAATGACCATGAAATTATCTTTTGGGTCTTTATTAATGACAATATTTATTATAAAAACAATGCCCATGAACCTTCTATGACATGAATTCATTCAATTCCAACAAACAATGTAGTGCTCCATCTCGATTTGCTTTTCTTATTGATAATAATTGGTTGAGTTCCAAAATAAAGAGTACCTCCCATCATTTCTAGTTAGCATGGCTCCTCTTTTGGTTGCAAGCCCACATTTGGATATATATTGATGATGAAATTAACATATGTGGGTTTAACAACCTAGTATATTAATTAAATCAAACAAATCTAAACATCATTGAAACTCTAAATCTATTTACTTCAATCAGCAAAAGTAATCATTCATCTTGCTTTGCATATATCTTGCTAATGTGAATTTGTTTAAATCCTTAATAATGAGACTTTCATAGCACCTCAAGCTAATTAGCATCCTCATATATTGTTACATGGAGTATTTTTTATGAAATGACCATGAAATTATCTTTTCTGTCTTTTATTAACGGCTATATTTATTAAGAAAACAATGCCCATAAATTGTATATAACATGAATTCATTCAAATCCAACAAACAATGGAGTCCACCATCTTGATTTGCTTTTCTATTTTGATAAGTAATTGGTTAAGTTCCAAAATAAAGAGTACCTCCCATTATTTCTAGTTAGCAGCAGCGCTCCTCTTTTGGTTGCAAGCACACATTTGAATATATTGATGATGAAAATTAACATATGAGGCTTAACAACCTAGTATATTAATTAAATCAAGCAAACCAAAATGTCATTGAAACTCTAAATCTATTTACTTCCATTAGCAAAAGTAAATAATTCATCTTGCTTTGCATTTCATGCTAATGTGAATTTGTTTAAATCCTTAATAATGAGACTTTCATAGCACCTCAAGCTAATTAGCATCCTCATATTGTTACATGTAGTATTTTTTTATGAAATGACCATGAAATTATCTTTTCTGTCTTTATTAACGGCTATATTTATTATGAAAACAATGCCCATAAATCATATATAACATGATTTCATTCAAATCCAACAAACAATGGAGTCCACCATCTTGATTTGCTTTTCTATTTGATAATAATTGCTTAAGTTTCCAAAATAAAGAGTTCCTCCCCATCATTTCTAGTTAGCAGGGCTCCTCTTTTGGTTGCAAGCAAAAATTTCAATATATTGATGATGAAATTAACATATGTGGCTTAACAACCTAGTATATTAATTAAATCAACCAAACCAAAAACATCATTGAAACTCTAAATCTGCTTACCTTCATCAGCAAAAGTAATCATTCATCTTACTTTGCATTTCTTGCTAATGTGAATTTTGTCTAAATCCTTAATAATGAGACTTTCATAGCACCTCAAGCTAATTAGCATCCTCATATTGTTACATGTAGTATTTTTTTATGAAATGACCATGAAATTATCTTTTCTGTCTTTATTAACGGCTATATTTATTATGAAAACAATGCCCATAAATCGTATATAACATGATTTCATTCAAAATCCAACAAACAATGGAGTCCACCATCTTGATTTGCTTTTCTATTTGATAATAATTGTTTAAGTTCCAAAATAAAGAGTTCCTCCCA
This sequence comes from Ceriops zippeliana, assembly GCA_037897445.1. Taxonomy (NCBI): domain Eukaryota; kingdom Viridiplantae; phylum Streptophyta; class Magnoliopsida; order Malpighiales; family Rhizophoraceae; genus Ceriops; species Ceriops zippeliana. The sequence goes on from JBAPLH010002353.1 coordinate 10,786, forward strand.
TCATTTCTAGTTAGCAGGGCTCCTCTTTTTGTTGCAAGCACACATTTTCAATATATTGATGATGAAATTAACATATGTGACTTAACAACCTAGTATATTAATTAAATCAACCAAACCAAAACATCATTGAAACTCTAAATCTGCTTACTTTCATCAGCAAAAGTAATCATTCATCTTACTTTGCATTTCTCGCTAATGTGAATTTGTTTAAATCCTTAAATAATGAGACTTTCATAGCACCTCAAGCTAATTAGCATCCTCTTATTGTTACAGGGATTATTTTTTTATGCAATGACCATGAAATTATCTTTTTTGTCTTTATTAATGGCTATATTTATTATGAAAACAATGTCCATAAATCGTATATAACATGATTTCATTCAAATCCAACAAACAATGGGGTCCACCATCTTGATTTGGTTTTCTTATTGACAATAATTGGTTGTGTTCCAAAATAAAGAGTACCTCCCATCATTTCTAGTTACCAAGGCTCATATTTTCGTTGCAAGCCCACATTTGAATGTATTGATGATGAATGAAATTAACATATGTGGCTTAACAACCAAGTATATTAATAAAATCAAACAAATCCAAACATCATTGAAACTCTAAATCTACTTACTTCCATTAGCAAATGTAATCATTCATCTTGCTTTGTATTTCTGGATAATGTGAATTTGTTTAAATCCTTAATAATGAGACTTTCATAGCACCTCAAGCTAATTAGCATCCTCTTATTGTTACAAGGAGTATTTTTGATGCAATGACCATGAAATTATCGTTTCTGTCTTTATTAATGGCTATATTTATCATGAAAACAATGCCCATAAATCGCATATCACATGAATTCCTTCAAATCCATCAAACAATGGAGTGCACCATCTTGATTTGCATTTCTTATTGATAATAATTGGTTGAGTTCCAAAATAAAGAGTACCTCCCATCATTTCTAGTTAGTAGGGCTGTTCTTTTGATTCAAAGCACACATTGTTATGCATTGATGATGATGAAATTAACAAATGTCTGTAAACAAACGTGAATATTAATTAAATCAAAGAAATCTAAAACTCCATTGAAACTCTAAATCTGCTTATTTCTGTCAGCAAAAGCAATCATTTATTTTGGTTTGCCTTCTGCACAAATGTGAAGTTGTTTAATTCCAAAATAATGACACTTTCTCATCACCTTAAGCTAATTATGCTCCGCTCGTAATTACAAGGACTATTTTTATGCAAGGACCATGAAATTATCTTTTGTGTATTTATTAACGACTATATTTATTATAAAAACAATGCCCATGAACCTTCTATAACATAAATTCATTCAATTCCAACAAACATTGGAGTCCACCTTCTTGATTTGCATTTCTTATTGACAATAATTTGTTCAGTTCCAAAATAAAGAGTACCTTCCGTCATTTCTAAATAGCAATGGCACCTCTTTTGTTTCCAAGCTCACATTTTGATACACTGGTGATGAAATTGACAAATATGGCTAAACAACCTAGTATATTAATTAAATCAAACAAATCTAAATGCCATTAAAACGCTAAATCTATATATTTCCATTAGCAAAAGCAATAATTCTTCTTGGTTTGCATTTATAGCTAATGTGAAGTTGTTTAATCCCTAAATAATGAGACTTTCTTATCACCTCAAGCTAATTAGGCTCCACTCGTTCTTATAAGGACTACTTTTCATGCAATGACCATGAAATTATCTTTTGGGTCTTTATTAATGACAATATTTATTATAAAAACAATGCCCATGAACCTTCTATGACATGAATTCATTCAATTCCAACAAACAATGTAGTGCTCCATCTCGATTTGCTTTTCTTATTGATAATAATTGGTTGAGTTCCAAAATAAAGAGTACCTCCCATCATTTTCTAGTTAGCATGGCTCCTCTTTTGGTTGCAAGCCCACATTTGGATATATTGATGATGAAATTAACATATGTGGTTTAACAACCTAGTATATTAATTAAATCAAACAAATCTAAACATCATTGAAACTCTAAATCTATTTACTTCAATCAGCAAAAGTAATCATTCATCTTGCTTTGCATATCTTGCTAATGTGAATTTGTTTAAATCCTTAATAATGAGACTTTCATAGCACCTCAAGCTAATTAGCATCCTCATATTGTTACATGGAGTATTTTTTATGAAATGACCATGAAATTATCTTTTCTGTCTTTATTAACGGCTATATTTATTAAGAAAACAATGCCCATAAATTGTATATAACATGAATTCATTCAAATCCAACAAACAATGGAGTCCACCATCTTGATTTGCTTTTCTATTTGATAGTAATTGGTTAAGTTCCAAAATAAAGAGTACCTCCCATTATTTCTAGTTAGCAGCGCTCCTCTTTTGGTTGCAAGCACACATTTGAATATATTGATGATGAAATTAACATATGAGGCTTAACAACCTAGTATATTAATTAAATCAAGCAAACCAAAATGTCATTGAAACTCTAAATCTATTTACTTCCATTAGCAAAAGTAATAATTCATCTTGCTTTGCATTTCATGCTAATGTGAATTTGTTTAAATCCTTAATAATGAGACTTTCATAGCACCTCAAGCTAATTAGCATCCTCATATTGTTACATGTAGTATTTTTTATGAAATGACCATGAAATTATCTTTTCTGTCTTTATTAACGGCTATATTTATTATGAAAACAATGCCCATAAATCATATATAACATGATTTCATTCAAATCCAACAAACAATGGAGTCCACCATCTTGATTTGCTTTTCTATTTGATAATAATTGCTTAAGTTCCAAAATAAAGAGTTCCTCCCATCATTTCTAGTTAGCAGGGCTCCTCTTTTTGGTTGCAAGCAAAAATTTCAATATATTGATGATGAAATTAACATATGTGGCTTAACAACCTAGTATATTAATTAAATCAACCAAACCAAAACATCATTGAAACTCTAAATCTGCTTACCTTCATCAGCAAAAGTAATCATTCATCTTACTTTGCATTTCTTGCTAATGTGAATTTGTCTAAATCCTTAATAATGAGACTTTCATAGCACCTCAAGCTAATTAGCATCCCTCATATTGTTACATGTAGTATTTTTTATGAAATGACCATGAAATTATCTTTTCTGTCTTTATTAACGGCTATATTTATTATGAAAACAATGCCCATAAATCGTATATAACATGATTTCATTCAAATCCAACAAACAATGGAGTCCACCATCTTGATTTGCTTTTCTATTTGATAATAATTGTTTAAGTTCCAAAATAAAGAGTTCCTCCCATCATTTCTAGTTAGCAGGGCTCCTCTTTTGGTTGCAAGCACACATTTCAATATATTGATGATGAAATTAACATATGTGACTTAACAACCTAGTATATTAATTAAATCAACCAAACCAAAACATCATTGAAACTCTAAATCTGCTTACTTTCATCAGCAAAAGTAATCATTCATCTTACTTTGCATTTCTCGCTAATGTGAATTTGTTTAAATCCTTAATAATGAGACTTTCATAGCACCTCAAGCTAATTAGCATCCTCTTATTGTTACAGGGATTATTTTTTATGCAATGACCATGAAATTATCTTTTTTGTCTTTATTAATGGCTATATTTATTATGAAAACAATGTCCATAAATCGTATATAACATGATTTCATTCAAATCCAACAAACAATGGGGTCCACCATCTTGATTTGGTTTTCTTATTGACAATAATTGGTTGTGTTCCAAAATAAAGAGTACCTCCCATCATTTCTAGTTACCAAGGCTCATATTTTCGTTGCAAGCCCACATTTGAATGTATTGATGATGAAATTAACATATGTGGCTTAACAACCAAGTATATTAATAAAATCAAACAAATCCAAACATCATTGAAACTCTAAATCTACTTACTTCCATTAGCAAATGTAATCATTCATCTTGCTTTGTATTTCTGGATAATGTGAATTTGTTTAAATCCTTAATAATGAGACTTTCATAGCACCTCAAGCTAATTAGCATCCTCTTATTGTTACAAGGAGTATTTTTGATGCAATGACCATGAAATTATCGTTTCTGTCTTTATTAATGGCTATATTTATCATGAAAACAATGCCCATAAATCGCATATCACATGAATTCCTTCAAATCCATCAAACAATGGAGTGCACCATCTTGATTTGCATTTCTTATTGATAATAATTGGTTGAGTTCCAAAATAAAGAGTACCTCCCATCATTTCTAGTTAGTAGGGCTGTTCTTTTGATTCAAAGCACACATTGTTATGCATTGATGATGAAATTAACAAATGTCTGTAAACAAACGTGAATATTAATTAAATCAAAGAAATCTAAACTCCATTGAAACTCTAAATCTGCTTATTTCTGTCAGCAAAAGCAATCATTTATTTTGGTTTGCCTTCTGCACAAATGTGAAGTTGTTTAATTCCAAAATAATGACACTTTCTCATCACCTTAAGCTAATTATGCTCCGCTCGTAATTACAAGGACTATTTTTATGCAAGGACCATGAAATTATCTTTTGTGTATTTATTAACGACTATATTTATTATAAAAAACAATGCCCATGAACCTTCTATAACATAAATTCATTCAATTCCAACAAACATTGGAGTCCACCTTCTTGATTTGCATTTCTTATTGACAATAATTTGTTCAGTTCCAAAATAAAGAGTACCTTCCGTCATTTCTAAATAGCAATGGCACCTCTTTTTGTTTCCAAGCTCACATTTTGATACACTGGTGATGAAATTGACAAATATGGCTAAACAACCTAGTATATTAATTAAATCAAACAAATCTAAAATGCCATTAAAACGCTAAATCTACATATTTCCATTAGCAAAAGCAATAATTCTTCTTGGTTTGCATTTTATAGCTAATGTGAAGTTGTTGAATCCCTAAATAATGAGACTTTCTTATCACCTCAAGCTAATTAGGCTCCACTCGTTCTTATAAGGACTACTTTTCATGCAATGACCATGAAATTATCTTTTGGGTCTTTATTAATGACAATATTTATTATAAAAACAATGCCCATGAACCTTCTATGACATGAATTCATTCAATTCCAACAAACAATGTAGTGCTCCATCTCGATTTGCTTTTCTTATTGATAATAATTGGTTGAGTTCCAAAATAAAGAGTACCTCCCATCATTTCTAGTTAGCATGGCTCCTCTTTTGGTTGCAAGCCCACATTTGGATATATTGATGATGAAATTAACATATGTGGTTTAACAACCTAGTATATTAATTAAATCAAACAAATCTAAACATCATTGAAACTCTAAATCTATTTACTTCAATCAGCAAAAGTAATCATTCATCTTGCTTTGCATATCTTGCTAATGTGAATTTGTTTAAATCCTTAATAATGAGACTTTCATAGCACCTCAAGCTAATTAGCATCCTCATATTGTTACATGGAGTATTTTTTATGAAATGACCATGAAATTATCTTTTCTGTCTTTATTAACGGGCTATATTTATTAAGAAAACAATGCCCATAAATTGTATATATAACATGAATTCATTCAAATCCAACAAACAATGGAGTCCACCATCTTGATTTGCTTTTCTATTTGATAGTAATTGGTTAAGTTCCAAAATAAAGAGTACCTCCCATTATTTCTAGTTAGCAGCGCTCCTCTTTTGGTTGCAAGCACACATTTGAATATATTGATGATGAAATTAACATATGAGGCTTAACAACCTAGTATATTAATTAAATCAAGCAAACCAAAATGTCATTGAAACTCTAAATCTATTTACTTCCATTAGCAAAAGTAATAATTCATCTTGCTTTGCATTTCATGCTAATGTGAATTTGTTTAAATCCTTAATAATGAGACTTTCATAGCACCTCAAGCTAATTAGCATCCTCATATTGTTACATGTAGTATTTTTTATGAAATGACCATGAAATTATCTTTTCTGTCTTTATTAACGGCTATATTTATTATGAAAACAATGCCCATAAATCATATATAACATGATTTCATTCAAATCCAACAAACAATGGAGTCCACCATCTTGATTTGCTTTTCTATTTGATAATAATTGCTTAAGTTCCAAAATAAAGAGTTCCTCCCATCATTTCTAGTTAGCAGGGCTCCTCTTTTGGTTGCAAGCAAAAATTTCAATATATTGATGATGAAATTAACATATGTGGCTTAACAACCTAGTATATTAATTAAATCAACCAAACCAAAACATCATTGAAACTCTAAATCTGCTTACCTTCATCAGCAAAAGTAATCATTCATCTTACTTTGCATTTCTTGCTAATGTGAATTTGTCTAAATCCTTAATAATGAGACTTTCATAGCACCTCAAGCTAATTAGCATCCTCATATTGTTACATGTAGTATTTTTTATGAAATGACCATGAAATTATCTTTTCTGTCTTTATTAACGGCTATATTTATTATGAAAACAATGCCCATAAATCGTATATAACATGATTTCATTCAAATCCAACAAACAATGGAGTCCACCATCTTGATTTGCTTTTCTATTTGATAATAATTGTTTAAGTTCCAAAATAAAGAGTTCCTCCCATCATTTCTAGTTAGCAGGGCTCCTCTTTTGGTTGCAAGCACACATTTCAATATATTGATGATGAAATTAACATATGTGACTTAACAACCTAGTATATTAATTAAATCAACCAAACCAAAACATCATTGAAACTCTAAATCTGCTTACTTTCATCAGCAAAAGTAATCATTCATCTTACTTTGCATTTTTCTCGCTAATGTGAATTTGTTTAAATCCTTAATAATGAGACTTTCATAGCACCTCAAGCTAATTAGCATCCTCTTATTGTTTACAGGGATTATTTTTTTTATGCAATGACCATGAAATTATCTTTTTTGTCTTTATTAATGGCTATATTTATTATGAAAACAATGTCCATAAATCGTATATAACATGATTTCATTCAAATCCAACAAACAATGGGGTCCACCATCTTGATTTGGTTTTCTTATTGACAATAATTGGTTGTGTTCCAAAATAAAGAGTACCTCCCATCATTTCTAGTTACCAAGGCTCATATTTTCGTTGCAAGCCCACATTTGAATGTATTGATGATGAAATTAACATATGTGGCTTAACAACCAAGTATATTAATAAAATCAAACAAATCCAAACATCATTGAAACTCTAAATCTACTTACTTCCATTAGCAAATGTAATCATTCATCTTGCTTTGTATTTCTGGATAATGTGAATTTGTTTAAATCCTTAATAATGAGACTTTCATAGCACCTCAAGCTAATTAGCATCCTCTTATTGTTACAAGGAGTATTTTTGATGCAATGACCATGAAATTATCGTTTCTGTCTTTATTAATGGCTATATATTTATCATGAAAAAACAATGCCCCATAAATCGCATATCACATGAATTCCTTCAAATCCATCATCAAACAATGGAGTGCACCATCTTGATTTGCATTTCTTATTGATAATAATTGGTTGAGTTCCAAAATAAAGAGTACCTCCCATCATTTCTAGTTAGTAGGGCTGTTCTTTTGATTCAAAGCACACATTGTTATGCATTGATGATGAAATTAACAAATGTCTGTAAACAAACGTGAATATTAATTAAATCAAAGAAATCTAAACTCCATTGAAACTCTAAATCTGCTTATTTCTGTCAGCAAAAGCAATCATTTATTTTGGTTTGCCTTCTGCACAAATGTGAAGTTGTTTAATTCCAAAATAATGACACTTTCTCATCACCTTAAGCTAATTATGCTCCGCTCGTAATTACAAGGACTATTTTTATGCAAGGACCATGAAATTATCTTTTGTGTATTTATTAACGACTATATTTATTATAAAAACAATGCCCATGAACCTTCTATAACATAAATTCATTCAATTCCAACAAACATTGGAGTCCACCTTCTTGATTTGCATTTCTTATTGACAATAATTTGTTCAGTTCCAAAATAAAGAGTACCTTCCGTCATTTCTAAATAGCAATGGCACCTCTTTTGTTTCCAAGCTCACATTTTGATACACTGGTGATGAAATTGACAAATATGGCTAAACAACCTAGTATATTAATTAAATCAAACAAATCTAAATGCCATTAAAACGCTAAATCTACATATTTTCCATTAGCAAAAGCAATAATTCTTCTTGGTTTGCATTTATAGCTAATGTGAAGTTGTTTAATCCCTAAATAATGAGACTTTCTTATCACCTCAAGCTAATTAGGCTCCACTCGTTCTTATAAGGACTACTTTTCATGCAATGACCATGAAATTATCTTTTGGGTCTTTATTAATGACAATATTTATTATAAAAACAATGCCCATGAACCTTCTATGACATGAATTCATTCAATTCCAACAAACAATGTAGTGCTCCATCTCGATTTGCTTTTCTTATTGATAATAATTTGGTTGAGTTCCAAAATAAAGAGTACCTCCCATCATTTCTAGTTAGCATGGCTCCTCTTTTGGTTGCAAGCCCACATTTGGATATATTGATGATGAAATTAACATATGTGGTTTAACAACCTAGTATATTAATTAAATCAAACAAATCTAAACATCATTGAAACTCTAAATCTATTTACTTCAATCAGCAAAAGTAATCATTCATCTTGCTTTGCATATCTTGCTAATGTGAATTTGTTTAAATCCTTAATAATGAGACTTTCATAGCACCTCAAGCTAATTAGCATCCTCATATTGTTACATGGAGTATTTTTTATGAAATGACCATGAAATTATCTTTTCTGTCTTTATTAACGGCTATATTTATTAAGAAAACAATGCCCATAAATTGTATATAACATGAATTCATTCAAATCCAACAAACAATGGAGTCCACCATCTTGATTTGCTTTTCTATTTGATAGTAATTGGTTAAGTTCCAAAATAAAGAGTACCTCCCATTATTTCTAGTTAGCAGCGCTCCTCTTTTGGTTGCAAGCACACATTTGAATATATTGATGATGAAATTAACATATGAGGCTTAACAACCTAGTATATTAATTAAATCAAGCAAACCAAAATGTCATTGAAACTCTAAATCTATTTACTTCCATTAGCAAAAGTAATAATTCATCTTGCTTTGCATTTCATGCTAATGTGAATTTGTTTAAATCCTTAATAATGAGACTTTCATAGCACCTCAAGCTAATTAGCATCCTCATATTGTTACATGTAGTATTTTTTATGAAATGACCATGAAAATTATCTTTTCTGTCTTTATTAACGGCTATATATTTATTATGAAAACAATGCCCATAAATCATATATAACATGATTTCATTCAAATCCAACAAACAATGGAGTCCACCATCTTGATTTGCTTTTCTATTTGATAATAATTGCTTAAGTTCCAAAATAAAGAGTTCCTCCCATCATTTCTAGTTAGCAGGGCTCCTCTTTTGGTTGCAAGCAAAAATTTCAATATATTGATGATGAAATTAACATATGTGGCTTAACAACCTAGTATATTAATTAAATCAACCAAACCAAAACATCATTGAAACTCTAAATCTGCTTACCTTCATCAGCAAAAGTAATCATTCATCTTACTTTGCATTTCTTGCTAATGTGAATTTGTCTAAATCCTTAATAATGAGACTTTCATAGCACCTCAAGCTAATTAGCATCCTCATATTGTTACATGTAGTATTTTTTATGAAATGACCATGAAATTATCTTTTCTGTCTTTATTAACGGCTATATTTATTATGAAAACAATGCCCATAAATCGTATATAACATGATTTCATTCAAATCCAACAAACAATGGAGTCCACCATCTTGATTTGCTTTTTTCTATTTGATAATAATTGTTTAAGTTCCAAAATAAAGAGTTCCTCCCATCATTTCTAGTTAGCAGGGCTCCTCTTTTGGTTGCAAGCACACATTTCAATATATTGATGATGAAATTAACATATGTGACTTAACAACCTAGTATATTAATTAAATCAACCAAACCAAAACATCATTGAAACTCTAAATCTGCTTACTTTCATCAGCAAAAGTAATCATTCATCTTACTTTGCATTTCTCGCTAATGTGAATTTGTTTAAATCCTTAATAATGAGACTTTCATAGCACCTCAAGCTAATTAGCATCCTCTTATTGTTACAGGGATTATTTTTTATGCAATGACCATGAAATTATCTTTTTTGTCTTTATTAATGGCTATATTTATTATGAAAACAATGTCCATAAATCGTATATAACATGATTTCATTCAAATCCAACAAACAATGGGGTCCACCATCTTGATTTGGTTTTCTTATTGACAATAATTGGTTGTGTTCCAAAATAAAGAGTACCTCCCATCATTTCTAGTTACCAAGGCTCATATTTTCGTTGCAAGCCCACATTTGAATGTATTGATGATGAAATTAACATATGTGGCTTAACAACCAAGTATATTAATAAAATCAAACAAATCCAAACATCATTGAAACTCTAAATCTACTTACTTCCATTAGCAAATGTAATCATTCATCTTGCTTTGTATTTCTGGATAATGTGAATTTGTTTTAAATCCTTAATAATGAGACTTTCATAGCACCTCAAGCTAATTAGCATCCTCTTATTGTTACAAGGAGTATTTTTGATGCAATGACCATGAAATTATCGTTTCTGTCTTTATTAATGGCTATATTTATCATGAAAACAATGCCCATAAATCGCATATCACATGAATTCCTTCAAATCCATCAAACAATGGAGTGCACCATCTTGATTTGCATTTCTTATTGATAATAATTGGTTGAGTTCCAAAATAAAGAGTACCTCCCATCATTTCTAGTTAGTAGGGGCTGTTCTTTTGATTCAAAGCACACATTTGTTATGCATTGATGATGAAATTAACAAATGTCTGTAAACAAACGTGAATATTAATTAAATCAAAGAAATCTAAACTCCATTGAAACTCTAAATCTGCTTATTTCTGTCAGCAAAAGCAATCATTTATTTTGGTTTGCCTTCTGCACAAATGTGAAGTTGTTTAATTCCAAAATAATGACACTTTCTCATCACCTTAAGCTAATTATGCTCCGCTCGTAATTACAAGGACTATTTTTATGCAAGGACCATGAAATTATCTTTTGTGTATTTATTAACGACTATATTTATTATAAAAACAATGCCCATGAACCTTCTATAACATAAATTCATTCAATTCCAACAAACATTGGAGTCCACCTTCTTGATTTGCATTTCTTATTGACAATAATTTGTTCAGTTCCAAAATAAAGAGTACCTTCCGTCATTTCTAAATAGCAATGGCACCTCTTTTGTTTCCAAGCTCACATTTTGATACACTGGTGATGAAATTGACAAATATGGCTAAACAACCTAGTATATTAATTAAATCAAACAAATCTAAATGCCATTAAAACGCTAAATCTACATATTTCCATTAGCAAAAGCAATAATTCTTCTTGGTTTGCATTTATAGCTAATGTGAAGTTGTTTAATCCCTAAATAATGAGACTTTCTTATCACCTCAAGCTAATTAGGCTCCACTCGTTCTTATAAGGACTACTTTTCATGCAATGACCATGAAATTATCTTTTGGGTCTTTATTAATGACAATATTTATTATAAAAACAATGCCCATGAACCTTCTATGACATGAATTCATTCAATTCCAACAAACAATGTAGTGCTCCATCTCGATTTGCTTTTCTTATTGATAATAATTGGTTGAGTTCCAAAATAAAGAGTACCTCCCATCATTTCTAGTTAGCATGGCTCCTCTTTTGGTTGCAAGCCCACATTTGGATATATTGATGATGAAATTAACATATGTGGTTTAACAACCTAGTATATTAATTAAATCAAACAAATCTAAACATCATTGAAACTCTAAATCTATTTACTTCAATCAGCAAAAGTAATCATTCATCTTGCTTTGCATATCTTGCTAATGTGAATTTGTTTAAATCCTTAATAATGAGACTTTCATAGCACCTCAAGCTAATTAGCATCCTCATATTGTTACATGGAGTATTTTTTATGAAATGACCATGAAATTATCTTTTCTGTCTTTATTAACGGCTATATTTATTAAGAAAACAATGCCCCATAAATTGTATATAACATGAATTCATTCAAATCCAACAAACAATGGAGTCCACCATCTTGATTTGCTTTTCTATTTGATAGTAATTGGTTAAGTTCCAAAATAAAGAGTACCTCCCATTATTTCTAGTTAGCAGCGCTCCTCTTTTGGTTGCAAGCACACATTTGAATATATTGATGATGAAATTAACATATGAGGCTTAACAACCTAGTATATTAATTTAAATCAAGCAAAAACCAAAATGTCATTGAAACTCTAAATCTATTTACTTCCATTAGCAAAAGTAATAATTCATCTTGCTTTGCATTTCTTGCTAATGTGAATTTGTTTAAATCCTTAATAATGAGACTTTCATAGCACCTCTCAAGCTAATTAGCATCCTCATATTGTTACATGTAGTATTTTTTATGAAATGATGACCATGAAATTATCTTTTCTGTCTTTATTAATGGCTATATTTTATTATGAAAACAATGCCCATAAATCATATATAACATGATTTCATTCAAATCCAACAAACAATGGAGTCCACCATCTTGATTTGCTTTTCTATTTGATAATAATTGTTAAGTTCCAAAATAAAAAGAGTACCTCCCATCATTTCTAGTTAGCAGGGCTCCTCTTTTGGTTGCAAGCAAAAATTTCAATATATTGATGATGAAAATTAACATATGTGGCTTAACAACCTAGTATATTAATTAAATCAACCAAACCAAAACATCATTGAAACTCTAAATCTGCTTACCTTCATCAGCAAAAGTAATCATTCATCTTACTTTGCATTTCTTGCTAATGTGAATTTGTTTAAATCCTTAATAATGAGACTTTCATAGCACCTCAAGCTAATTAGCATCCTCATTTATTGTTACAGTAGTATTTTTTTTATGAAATGACCATGAAATTATCTTTTCTGTCTTTATTAAATGGCTATATTTATTATGAAAAACAATGCCCATAAATCGTATATAACATGATTTCATTCAAATCCAACAAACAATGGAGTCCACCATCTTGATTTGCTTTTTCTTATTTGATAATAATTGTTTAAGTTCCAAAATAAAGAGTTACCTCCCATCATTTTCATTTCTAGTTAGCAGGGCTCCTCTTTTGGTTTGCAAGCACACATTTCAATATATTGATGATGAAATTAACATATGTGGCTTAACAACTAGTAGTATATTAATTAAATCAAACCAAATCAAAACATCATTGAAACTCTAAATCTGCTTACTTTCATCAGCAAAAGTAATCATTCATCTTACTTTGCATTTCTCGCTAATGTGAATTTGTTTAAATCCTTAATAATGAGACTTTCATAGCACCTCAAGCTAATTAGCATCCTCTTATTGTTACAAGGATTATTTTTTATGCAATGACCATGAAATTATCTTTTTTGTCTTTATTAATGGCTATATTTATTATGAAAACAATGTCCATAAATCGTATATAACATGATTTCATTCAAATCCAACAAACAATGGGGTCCACCATCTTGATTTGGTTTTCTTATTGACAATAATTGGTTGTGTTCCAAAATAAAGAGTACCTCCCATCATTTCTAGTTACCAAGGCTCATATTTTTTGGTTGCAAGCCCACATTTGAATGTATTGATGATGAAATTAACATATGTGGCTTAACAACCAAGTATATTAATAAAATCAAACAAATCCAAACATCATTGAAACTCTAAATCTACTTACTTCCATTAGCAAATGTAATCATTCATCTTGCTTTGTATTTCTGGATAATGTGAATTTGTTTAAATCCTTAATAATGAGACTTTCATAGCACCTCAAGCTAATTAGCATCCTCTTATTGTTACAAAGGAGTATTTTTTGATGCAATGACCATGAAATTATCGTTTCTGTCTTTATTAATGGCTATATTTATTATGAAAACAATGCCCATAAATCGTATGTAACATGATTTCATTCAAATCCAACAAACAATGGGGTCGACCATCTTGATTTGCTTTTCTTATTGACAATATTTGGTTGTGTTCCAAAATAAAGAGTACCACCCATCATTTCTAGTTAACAGGGGTCCTATTTTGGTCCTAGTTAACAGGGCTATATTTATCATGAAAACAATGCCCATAAATCGTATATCACATGAATTCCTTCAAATCCAACAAACAATGGAGTGCACCATCTTGATTTGCATTTCTTATTGATAATAATTGGTTGAGTTCCAAAATAAAGAGTACCTCCCATCATTTCTAGTTAGTAGGGCTGTTCTTTTGATTCAAAGCACACATTATGATGCATTGATGATGAAATTAACAAATGTCTGTAAACAAACGTGAATATTAATTAAATCAAAGAAATCTAAACTCCATTGAAACTCTAAATCTGCTTATTTCTGTCAGCAAAAGCAATCATTTATTTGGTTTGCCTTCTTGCACAAATGTGAAGTTGTTTAAATTCCAAAATAATGAGAGACTTTTCTCATCACCTTAATCTAATTAGGCTCCGCTCGTAATTACAAGGACTATTTTTTATGCAAGGACCATGAAATTATCTTTTGTGTATTTATTAACGACTATATTTATTATAAAAACAATGCCCCATGAACCTTCTATAACATAAATTCATTCAATTCCAACAAACAATTGGAGTCCACCATCTTGATTTGCTTTTCTTATTGACAATAATTTGTTCAGTTCCAAAATAAAGAGTACCTTCCATCATTTCTAAATAGCAATGGCTCCTCTTTCGTTTCCAAGCTCACATTTTGATACACTGATGATGAAATTGACAAATATGGCTAAACAACCTAATATATTAATTAAATCAAACAAATGTAAACGCCATTAAAACGCTAAATCTACATATTTCCATTAGTGAAAGCACTAATTCTTCTTTGTTTGCATTTATAGCTAATGTGAAGTTGTTTAATCCCTAAATAATGAGACTTTCTTATCACCTCAAGCTAATTAGGCTCCACTCGTTGTTATAAGGACTACTTTTCATGCAATGACCATGAAATTATCTTTTGGGTCTTTATTAATGACAATATTTATTATAAAAACAATGCCCATGAACCTTCTATGACATGAATTCATTCAATTCCAACAAACAATGTAGTGCTCCATCCCGATTTGCTTTTCTTATTGATAATAATTGGTTGAGTTCCAAAATAAAGAGTACCTCCCATCATTTCTAGTTAGCATGGCTCCTCTTTTGGTTGCAAGCCCACATTTGTATATATTGATGATGAAATTAACATATGTGGTTTAACAACCTAGTATATTAATTAAATCAAACAAATCTAAACATCATTGAAACTCTAAATCTACTTACTTCCATCAGCAAAAGTAATCATTCATCTTGCTTTGCATATCTTGCTAATGTGAATTTGTTTAAATCCTTAATAATGAGACATTCATAGCACCTCAAGCTAATTAGCATCCTCTTATTGTCACAAGGAGTATTTTTTATGGAATGACCATGAAATTATCTTTTCTGTCTTTAGTAATGGCTATATTTATTATGAAAACAATGCCCATAAATCTTATATAACCTGAATTCATTCAAATCCAACAAACAATGGACTCCACCATCTTGATTTGCTTTTGTTATTGACAAAAATTGGTTGAGTTCGAAAATAAAGAGTACCTCCCATCATTTATAGTTAGCAGGACTCCTCTTTTGGTTGCAAGTCCACATTTGGATATATTGATGATGAAATTAACATATGTTGTTTAACAACCTAGTATATTAATTAAATCAAACAAATCTAAACATCATTGAAACTCTAAATCTACTTACTTCCATCAGCAAAAGTAATCATTCATCTTGCTTTGCATATCTTGCTAATGTGAATTTGTTTAAATCCTTAAAATTGACACTTTCATTGCACCTCAAGCTAATTAGCATCCTCTTATTGTTACAAGGAGTATTTTTTATGCAATGACCA
This sequence comes from Ceriops zippeliana, assembly GCA_037897445.1. Taxonomy (NCBI): domain Eukaryota; kingdom Viridiplantae; phylum Streptophyta; class Magnoliopsida; order Malpighiales; family Rhizophoraceae; genus Ceriops; species Ceriops zippeliana. Next base: position 26,799 of record JBAPLH010002353.1, read on the forward strand.
TGAAATTATCATTTTTTGTCTTTATTAATGGCTATATTTATTATGAAAACAATGCCCATAAATCGTATATAACATGAATTCCTTCAAATCCAACAAACAATGGAGTCCACCATCTTGATTTGCATTTCTTATTGATAATAATTGGTTGAGTTCCAAAATAAAGAGTACCTCCCATCATTTCTAGTTAGTAGGGCTGTTCTTTTGATTCAAAGCACACATTTTGATACATTGATGATGAAATTAACAAATGTCTATAAACAAACTTTAATATTAATTAAATCAAAGAAATCTAAACTCCATTGAAACTCTAAATCTACTTATTTCTGTCAGCAAAAGAAATCATTCTTTTTGGTTTGCCTTTCGCACTAATGTGAAGTTGTTTAATTCCAAAATAATGAGACTTTCTCATCACATCAAGCTAATTAGGCTCCGCTCGTAATTACAAGGACTATTTTTTATGCAAGGACCATGAAATTATCTTTTGTGTATTCATTAACGACTATATTTATTATAAAAACAATGCCCATGAACCTTTGATAACATAAATTCATTCAATTCCAACAAACAATGGAGTCCACCATCTTGATTTGCGTTTCTTATTGATAATAATTTGTTTAGTTCCAAAATAAAGAGTACCTCCCATCATTTCTAAATAGCAGGGGCTCCTATTTTGGTTCCAAGCACACATTTTGATACACTGATGATGAAATTGACAAACATGGCTAAACAACCTAGTATATTAATTAAATCAAACAAATCTAAACGCCATTAAAACGCTAAATGTACATATTTCCATTAGGGAAAGCAATAATTCTTCTTGGTTTGCATTTATAGCTAATGTGAAGTTGTTCAATCCCTAAATAATGAGACTTTCTTATCACCTCAAGCTAATTAGGCTCCACTCGTTGTTATAAGACCTACTTTTCATGAAATGACCATGAAATTATCTTTTGGGTCTTTATTAATGACAATATTTATTATAAAAACAATGCTCGTGAACTTTCTATAACATGAATTCATTCAATTCCAACAAACAATGTAGTGCTCCATCTCGATTTGCTTTCCTTATTGATAATAATTGGTTGAGTTCCAAAATAAAGAGTATCTCCCATCATTAGTAGTTAGCAGGGCTCCTCTTTTGGTTGCAACCCACATTTGAATATGTAGATGATGAAATTAACATATGTGGCTTAACAACCTAGTATATTAATTAAATCAAACAAATCTAAACATCATTGAAACTCTAAATCTCCTCACTTTCATCAGCAAAAGTAATCATTTTTCTTCCGTTGCATTTCTTGCTAATGTGAATTTGTTTAAATCTTTAATAATGAGACTTTCATAATACCTCATGTTAGTAGCATCCTATTGTTTTGTTTCAATGCATTATTTTTTTGATGCATTGATGATGAAAAATTATCATTTGTGGCTTTAACAACCTAGCTATATTATTTAAATCTAACAAATCTAAATATCATTGAAACTCTAAATCTACTTACGTCCATAAGCAAAAAGTAATCATTCATCTTGATTTGCTTTTTTATTGCTAATGAATTTGTTGAAATCCTTAATAATAAAGACTTTCCTAGCATCATTTCTAGCTAATTAGGCATCCTCTTATTGTTACAAAGCCCATTTGAATATGATGCAATGACCATGAAATTAACATATGTGGCTTAACAACCTAGTATATTAATTAAATCAAACAAATCTAAACATGATTCAAACTCTAAATCTACATACGTCCATCAGCAAAAGTAATCATTCATCTTGCTTTGCATTTCTTTCTAATGTGAATTTGTTTAAATCCTTCATAATGAGACTTTCATAGCACTTGAAGCCAATTAGCATACTCTTATTGTTACAAGGATTATTTTTGATGCAATGACCATGAAATTATCTTTTCTGTCATTATTAATGGCTATATTTATTATGAAAACAATGCCCATAAATCGTATATAACATGAATTCATTCAAATCCAACAAACAATGGAGTCCACCATCTTGATTAGCTTTTCTTATAGATAATAATTGGTTGAGTTCCAAAATAAAGAGTACCTCCCATCATTTCTAGTTAGCAGGGCTCCTCTTTTGGTTGCAAGCCCACATTTGAATATATTGATGATGAAATTAACATATGTGGCTTAACAACCTAGTATATTAATTAAATCAAACAAATCTAAACATCATTGAAAGTGTAAATCTACTTACATTCATCAGCAAAAGTAATCATTCATTTTGCTTTGCATTTCTTGCTAATGTGAATTTGTTTAAATCCTTAATAATGAGACTTTCATAGCACCTCAAGCTAATTAGCATCCTCTTATTGTTACGAGGAGTATTTTTGATGCAATGACCATGAAATTATCTTTTGTCTTTATTAATGACTATATTTATTATGAAAACAATGCCCATAAATCGTATATCACATGAAGTCCTTCAAATCCAGCAAACAATGGAGTCCACCATCTTGATTTGCATTTCTTATTGATAATAATTGGTTGAGTTCCAAAATAAAGAGTACCTCTCATCATTTCTAGTTAGTAAGGCAGTTCTTTTGATTCAAAGCACACATTTTGATACGTTGATGATGAAATTAACAAATGTCTGTAAACACACTTGAATATTAATTAAATCAAAGAAATATAAACTCCATTGAAACTCTAAATCTGCTTATTTTTGTCAGCAGCAAAAACAATCATTCATTTTGGTTTGCCTTTCGCACTAATGTGAAGTTGTTTAATTCGAAAATAATGAGACTTTCTCATCACCTCAAGCTAATTAGGCTCCGCTCATAATTACAAGGACTATTTTTATGCAAGGACCATGAAATTATCTTTTGTGTATTTATTAACGACTATATTTATTATAAAAACAATGCCCATGAACCATTGATATCATAAATTCATTCAATTCCAACAAACAATGGAGTCCACCATCTTGATTTGCGTTTCTTATTGATAATAATTTGTTCAGTTCCAAAATAAACAGTACCTCCCATCATTTCTAAATAGCAGGGGATCCCCTTTTAGTTCTAAGCTCACATTTTGATACACTGATGATGAAATTGACAAACATGGCTAAACAACCTAGTATATTAATTAAATCAAACAAATCTAAACGCCATTAAAATGCTAAATGTACATATTTCCATTAGCGAAAGCAATAATTCTTCTTGGTTTGCATTTATAGCTAATGTGAAGTTGTTCAATCCCTAAATAATGAGACTTTCTTATCACCTCAAGCTAATTAGGCTCCACTCGTTGTTATAAGACCTACTTTTCATGAAATGACCATGAAATTATCTTTTGGGTCTTTATTAATGACAATATTTATTATAAAAACAATGCCCATGAAACTTTCTATAACATGAATTTTCAATCCAACAAACATGTAGTGCTCCATCTCGATTTAGCTTTTCTTATTGATAATAATTGGTTGCAAAATAAGAGTACCTCCCATCACATATAGGGAATATTTGGTTGCATGCCAACATTGAATATTAACATTAAATTAACATATGTGGCTTAACAACCTAGTATATTAATTAAATCAAACAAATCTAAACATCATCGAAACTCTAAATCTCCTTACTTTCATCAGCTAAAGTAATCATTCATCTTGCTTTGCATATCTTGCTAATGTGAATTTGTTTAAATCCTTAATAATGAGACTTTCATACTACCTCAAGCTAATTAGCATCCTCTTATTGTTACAATGATTATTTTTTATGCAATGACCATGAAATTATCTTTTTTGTCTTTATTAATGGCAATATTTATTATGGAAACAATGCCCATAAATCGTATATAACATGAATTCATTCAAATCCAAGAAAAAATGGAGTTCACAATCTTGATTTGCTTTTCTTATTGACAATAATTGGTTGAGTTCCAAAATAAAGAGTTCCTCCCATCATTTCTAGTTAGCAGGGCTCCTCTTTTGGTTACAATCCCATATTTGAATATATTGATGATGAAATTAACATATGTGGCTTAACAACCTAGTATATTAATTAAATCAAACAAATCTAAACATCATTGAAACTCTAAATCAACTTACGTCCATCAGCAAAAGTAATCATTCATCTTGCTTTGCATTTCGTGCTAATGTGAATTTGTTTAAATCCTTCATAATGAGACTTTCATAGCACCTGAAGCCAATTAGCATCCTCTTATTGTTACAAGGAGTATTTTTGATGCAATGTCCATGAAATTATCTTTTCTATCTTTATTAATGGCTATATTTATTATGAAAACAATGCCCATAAATCGTATATAACATGAATTCATTCAAATCCAACAAACAATGGAGTCCACCATCTTGATTAGCTTTTCTTATTGATAATAATTGGTTGAGTTCCAAAATAAAGAGTACCTCCCATCATTTCTAGTTAGCAGGGCTCCTCTTTTGGTTGCAAGCCCACATTTGAATATATTGATGATGAAATTAACATATGCGGCTTAACAACCTAGTATATTAATTAAATCAAACAAATCTAAACATCATTCAAACTCTAAATCTACTTACTTCCATCAGCAAAAGTAATCATTCATCTTCCTTTGCATTGCTTGCTAATGTGAATTTGTTTAAATCCTTAATAATGATACTTTCATAGCACCTCAAGCTAATTAGCATCCTCTTATTGTTACGAGGAGTATTTTTGATGCAATGACCATGAAATTATCTTTTGTCTTTATTAATGACTATATTTATTATGAAAACAATGCCCATAAATCGTATATCACATGAATTCCTTCAAATCCAACAAACAATGGAGTCCACCATCTTGATTTGCATTTCTTATTGATAATAATTGGTTGAGTTCCAAAATAAAGAGTACCTCCCATCATTTCTGGTTAGTAGGGCTGTTCTTTTGATTCAAAGCACACATTTTGATACATTGATGATGAAATTAACAAATGTTTGTAAACAAACTTGAATATTAATTAAATCAAAGAAATCTAAACTCCTTTGAAACTCTAAATCTGCTTATTTCTGTCAGCAAAAGCAATCATTCATTTTGGTTTGCCTTTCGCACTAATGTGAAGGTTTTTAATTCCAGAATAATGAGACTTTCTCATCACCTCAAGCTAATTAGGCTCCACTCGTTGTTATAAGAACTACTTTTCATGAAATGACCATGAAATTATCTTTTGGGTCTTTATTAATGACAATATTTATTATAAAAACAATGCCCATGAACTTTCTACAACATGAATTCATTCAATTCCAACAAACAATGTAGTGCTCCATCTCGATTAGCTTTTCTTATTGATAATAATTGGTTGAGTTCCAAAATAAAGAGTACCTCCCATCATTTCTAGTTAGCAGGGCTCCTCTTTTGGTTGCAAGCCAACATATGAATATATTGATGATTAAATTAACATATGTGGCTTAACAACCTAGTATATTAATTAAATCAAACAAATCTAAACATCATCGAAACTCTAAATCTCCTTACTTTCATCAGCTAAAGTAATCATTCATCTTGCTTTGCATATCTTGCTAATGTGAATTTGTTTAAATCCTAAATAATGAGACTTTCATAATACCTCAAGATAATTAGCGTCCTCTTATTGTTACAAGGATTATTTTTTATGCAATGACCATGAAATTATCTTTTTTGTCTTTATTAATGGCAATATTTATTATGAAAACAATGCCCATAAATCGTATATAACATGAATTCATTCAAATCCAAGAAACAATGGAGTCGACAATCTTGATTTGCTTTTCTTATTGAAAATAATTGGTTGAGTTCCAAAATAAAGAGTACCTCCCATCATTTCTAGTTAGCAGGGCTCCTCTTTTGGTTGCAATCCCACATTTGAATATATTGATGATGAAATTAACATATGTGGCTTAACAACCTAGTATATTAATTAAATCAAACAAATCTAAACATCATTCAAACTCTAAATCTACATACGTACATCAGCAAAAGTAATCATTCATCTTGCTTTGCATTTCTTGCTAATGTGAATTTGTTTAAATCCTTCATAATGAGACTTTCATAGCACTTGAAGCCAATTAGCATCCTCTTATTGTTACAAGGAGTATTTTTGATGCAATGACCATGAAATTATCTATTCTGTCATTATTAATGGCTATATTTATTATGAAAACAATGCCCATAAATCGTATATAACATGAATTCATTCAAATCCAACAAACAATGGAGTCCACCATCTTGATTAGCTTTTCTTATAGATAATAATTGGTTGAGTTCCAAAATAAAGAGTACCTCCCATCATTTCTAGTTAGCAGGGCTCCTCTTTTGGTTGCAAGCCCACATTTGAATATATTGATGATGAAATTAACATATGTGGCTTAACAACCTAGTATATTAATTAAATCAAACAAATCTAAACATCATTGAAACTCTAAATCTACTTACTTCCATCAGCAAAAGTAATCATTCATCTTCTGCTTTGCATTGCTTGCAAATGTGAATTTGTTTAAATCCTTAATAATGAGACTTTCATAGCACCTCAAGCTAATTAGCATCCTCTTATTGTTACGAGGAGTATTTTTGATGCAATGACCATGAAATTATCTTTTCTCTTTATTAATGACTATATTTATTATGAAAACAATGCCCATAAATTGTATATCACATGAATTCCTTCAATTCCAACAAACAATGGACTCCACCATCTTGATTTGCATTTCTTATTGATAATAATTGGTTGAGTTCCAAAATAAAGAGTACCTCTCATCATTTCTAATTAGTAGGGCAGTTCTTTTGATTCAAAGCACACATTTTGATACGTTGATGATGAAATTAACAAATGTCTGTAAACAAACTTGAATATTAATTAAATCAGAGAAGTATAAACTCCATTGAAATTCTAAATCTGCTTATTTCTGTCAGCAAAAACAATCATTCATTTTGGTTTGCCTTTCGCACTAATGTGAAATTGTTTAATTCCAAAATAATGAGACTTTCTCATCACCTCAAGCTAATTAGGCTCTGCTCGTAATTACAAGGACTATTTTTATGCAAGGACGATGAAATTATCTTTTGTCTATTTATTAATGACTATATTTATTATAAAAAAAATGCCCATGGACCTTTGATAACATAAATTCATTCAATTCCAACAAACAATGGAGTCAACCATCTTGATTTGCATTTCTTATTGATAATAATTTGTTCAGTTCCAAAATAAAGAGTACCTCCCATCATTTATAAATAGCAGGGGCTCCCCCTTTGGTTCCAAGCTGACATTTTGATACATTGATGATGAAATTAACAAATATGGCTAAACAACCTAGTATATTAATTAAATCAAACAAATCTAAATGCCATTAAAACGCTAAATGTACATATTTCCATTTGCGAAAGCAATAATTCTTCTTGGTTTGCATTTATAGCTAATGCGAAGTTGTTCAATCCCTAAATAATGAGACTTTCTTATCACCTCAAACTAATTACGCTCCACTCGTTGTTATAAGACCTACTTTTCATGAAATGACCATGAAATTATCTTTTGGCTCTTTATTAATGACAATATTTATTATAAAAACAATGCCCATGAACTTTCTATAACATGAATTCATTCAATTCCAACAAACAATGTAGTGCTCCATCTCAATTTGCTTTTCTTATTGATAATAATTGGTTGAGTTCCAAAATAAAGAGTACCTCCCATCATTTCTAGTTAGCAAGGCTCCTCTTTTGGTTGCAATCCCACATTTGAATATATTGATGATGAAATTAACATATGTGGCTTAACAACCTAGTATATTAATAAAATCAAACAAATCTAAACATCATTGAAACTCTAAATCTCCTTACTTTCATTAGCAAAAGTAATCATTCATCTTGCCTTGCATTTCTTGCTAATGTGAATTTGTTTAAATCCGTCATAATCAGACTTTCATAGCACCTGAAGCCAATTAGCATCCTCTTATTGTTACAAGGAGTATTTTTGATGCAATGACCATGAAATTATCTTTTCTGTCTTTATTAATGGCTATATTTATTATGAAAACAATGCCCATAAATCGAATATAACATGAATTCATTCAAATCCAACAAACAATGGAGTCCACCATCTTGATTAGCTTTTCTTATTGATAATAATTGGTTGAGTTCCAAAATAAAGAGTACCTCCCATCATTTCTAGTTAGCAGGGCTCCTCTTTTGGTTGCAAGCCAACATATGAATATATTGATGATTAAATTAACATATGTGGCTTAACAACCTAGTATATTAATTAAATCAAACAAATCTAAACATCATCGAAACTCTAAATCTCCTTACTTTCATCAGCAAAAGTAATCATTCATCTTGCTTTGCATATCTTGCTAATGTGAATTTGTTTAAATCCTTCATAATGAGACTTTCATACTACCTCAAGCCAATTAGCATCCACTTATTGTTACAAGGATTATTTTTTATGCAATGACCATGAAATTATCTTTTTTGTCTTTATTAATGGCAATATTTATTATGAAAACAATGCCCATAAATCGTATATAACATGAATTCATTCAAATCCAAGAAAAAATGGAGTTCACGATCTTGATTTGTTTTCTTATTGACAATAATTGGTTGAGTTCCAAAATAAAGAGTTCCTCCCATCATTTCTAGTTAGCAGGGCTCCTCTTTTGGTTACAATCCCATATTTGAATATATTGATGATGAAATTAACATATGTGGCTTAACAACCTAGTATATTAATTAAATCAAACAAATCTAAACATCATTGAAACTCTAAATCTACTTACGTCCATCAGCAAAAGTAATCATTCATCTTGCTTTGCATTTCGTGCTAATGTGAATTTGTTTAAATCCTTCATAATGAGACTTTCATAGCACCTAAAGCCAATTAGCATCCTCTTATTGTTACAAGGAGTATTTTTGATGCAATGACCATGAAATTATCTTTTCTGTCTTTATTAATGGCTATATTTATTATGAAAACAATGCCCATAAATCGTATATAACATGAATTCATTCAAATCCAACAAACAATGGAGTCCACCATCTTGATTAGCTTTTCTTATTGATAATAATTGGTTGAGTTCCAAAATAAAGAGTACCTCCCATCATTTCTAGTTAGCAGGGCTCCTCTTTTGGTTGCAAGCCCACATTTGAATATATTGATGATGAAATTAACATATGTGGCTTAACAACCTAGTATATTAATTAAATCAAACAAATCTAAACATCATTGAAACTCTAAATCTACTTACTTTCCATCAGCAAAAGTAATCATTCATCTTTGCTTTGCATTTCTTGCTAATGTGAATTTGTTTAAATCCTTCATAATGAGACTTTCATATAGCACCTCAAGCTAATTAGCATCCTCTTATTGTTACGAGGAGTATTTTTGATGCAATGACCATGAAATTATCTTTTTTGTCTTTATTAATGACGATATTTATTATGAAAACAATGCCCATAAATCGTATATAACATGAATTCATTCAAATCCAAGAAAAAAATGGAGTTCACGATCTTGATTTGCTTTTCTTATTGACAATAATTGGTTGAGTTCAAAAATAAAGAGTTCCTCCCATCATTTCTAGTTAGCAGGGCTCCTCTTTTGGTTACAATCCCATATTTGAATATATTGATGATGAAATTAACATATGTGGCTTAACAACCTAGTATATTAATTAAATCAAACAAATCTAAACATCATTGAAACTCTAAATCTCCTTACTTTCATCAGCAAAAGTAATCATTCATCTTGCTTTGCATTTCTTGCTAATGTGAATTTGTTTAAATCCTTCATAATGAGACTTTCATAGCACCTGAAGCCAATTAGCATCCTCTTATTGTTACAAGGAGTATTTTTTTGATGCAATGACCATGAAATTATCTTTTCTGTCTTTATTAATGGCTATATTTATTATGAAAACAATGCCCATAAATCGTATATAACATGAATTCATTCAAATCCAACAAACAATGGAGTCCACCATCTTGATTAGCTTTTCTTATTGATAATAATTGGTTGAGTTCCAAAATAAAGAGTACCTCCCATCATTTCTAGTTAGCAGGGCTCCTCTTTTGGTTGCAAGCCCACATTTGAATATATTGATGATGAAATTAACATATGTGGCTTAACAACCTAGTATATTAATTAAATCAAACAAATCTAAACATCATTGAAACTCTAAATCTACTTACTTCCATCAGCAAAAGTAATCATTCATCTTGCTTTGCATTGCTTGCTAATGTGAATTTGTTTAAATCCTTAATAATGAGACTTTCATAGCACCTCAAGCTAATTAGCATCCTCTTATTGTTACGAGGAGTATTTTTGATGCAATGACCATGAAATTATTTTTTGTCTTTATTAATGACTATATTTATTATGAAAACAATGCCCATAAATCGTATATCACATGAAGTCCTTCAAATCCAGCAAACAATGGAGTCCACCATCTTGATTTGCATTTCTTATTGATAATAATTGGTTGAGTTCCAAAATAAAGAGTACCTCTCATCATTTCTAGTTAGTAAGGCAGTTCTTTTGATTCAAAGCACACATTTTGATACGTTGATGATGAAATTAACAAATGTCTGTAAACACACTTGAATATTAATTAAATCAAAGAAATATAAACTCCATTGAAACTCTAAATCTGCTTATTTCTGTCAGCAAAAACAATCATTCATTTTGGTTTGCCTTTCGCACTAATGTGAAGTTGTTTAATTCGAAAATAATGAGACTTTCTCATCACCTCAGGCTAATTAGGCTCCGCTCATAATTACAAGGACTATTTTTATGCGAAGGACCATGAAATTATCTTTTGTGTATTTATTAACGACTATATTTATTATAAAAACAATGCCCATGAACCATTGATATCATAAATTCATTCAATTCCAACAAACAATGGAGTCCACCATCTTGATTTGCGTTTCTTATTGATAATAATTTGTTCAGTTCCAAAATAAAGAGTACCTCCCATCATTTCTAAATAGCAGGGGCTCCCCTTTTAGTTCTCAAGCTCACATTTTGATACACTGATGATGAAATTGACAAACATGGCTAAACAACCTAGTATATTAATTAAATCAAACAAACCTAAACGCCATTAAAATGCTAAATGTACATATTTCCATTAGGGAAAGCAATAATTCTTCTTCTTGGTTTGCATTTATAGCTAATGTGAAGTTGTTCAATCCCTAAATAATGAGACTTTCTTATCACCTCAAGCTAATTAGGCTCCACTCGTTGTTATAAGACCTACTTTTCATGAAATGACCATGAAATTATCTTTTTGGGTTCTTTATTAATGACAATATTTATTATAAAAACAATGCCCATGAACTTTCTATAACATGAATTCATTCAATTCCAACAAACAATGTAGTGCTCCATTAATTGGTTGTGTTGGCTTAGAGTTCCAAAATAAAGAGATACCCTCCCGATCATTATTAGTTAGCAGGGCTCCTCTTTTGGTTTGCAA
>JBAPLH010002354.1:0-23029 GCA_037897445.1 Ceriops zippeliana
AGTCACATTATTTACGAATGAAACCCCTTAAAATTAATGCCAAATGCAAACAAACATGAATGACTGCTGTGGCCAAAGGAAGTAAACAGATTTAGATTTTTAATACTGTTTAGACTTGTTTGCTGTAATTAATATGCTAAATTGTTTAGCGACAAATGTTAATTCTATGATCCCTCTATCCAAATGTCTGGTTGGAACCAAAAAAGGAGCATTGATAACCAGAAATGATAGGAGGTACTCTTTATTTTGGAATTCAACCAATTAATATCAATAAGAAATGGAATTCAAGATCAAGGACTCCGTTATTTATTAGATTTGAATGAAGTCATGTTATACATGGTTCATTTGCATTGTTTTCACAATGAATATAGTCATTAAGAAAGACAAAAAAGATAATTTTATGGTAATTAGATGAAAAATAATCCTTCTAACAACAAAAGTAGAGTGATTAGCATAAGCTGGTAAGAAAGTCACATTATTTAGGAATGAAACCCCTGAAAATTAATGCCAAATGCAAACAAACATGAATGATTGTTTTGGCTGAAGGAAGTAAACAGATTTAGAGTTTTAATACTGTTTAGACTTGTTTGCTTTAATTAATATGCTAAATTGTTTAGTCACAAATGTTAATTCTATGATCCCTCTATCAAAAAGTATGTTTGCAACCAAAAAGGAGCCTTGATAACTAGAAATGATAGGAGGTACTCTTTATTTTGGAATTCAACCAATTAATATCAATAAGAAAGGCAATTCAAGATCAAGGACTCCTTTATTTCTTATATTTGAATGAAGTCGTGTTATACATGGCTCATTTGCATTGTTTTCACAATGAGTATAGTCATTAAGAAAGAGAGAAAAGATAATTTTATGGTAATTGAATGAAAAATAATCCTTCTAACAACAAAAGTAGGTTGATTAGCCAAAGGCGATTAGAAAGTCACATTATTTATGAATTGAAACACTTAATATTAATGCCAAATGCAAACCAGCATGAATGACTCCTTTGGCCAATACAAGTAAATAGATTTAGAGTTTTGATACTATTTAGACTTGTTTGTTTTAATTAATATGCTAAATTGTTTAGTCACAAATGTTAATTCTATGATCCCTCTATCAAAAAGTCTATTTGCAACCAAAAAAGGAGCATTGATAACCAGAAATGATAGGAGGTACTCTTTATTTTGGACTTCAACCAATTAATATCAATAAGAAATGCAATTCAAGATCAAGGACTCCGTTATTTATTACATTTGAATAAAGTCATGTTATACATGGTTCATTTGCATTGTTTTCACAATGAATATAGTCATTAAGAACGACAGAAAAGATAATTTTATGGTAATTGGATGAAAAATAATCCTTCTAACAACAAAAGTAGAGTGATTAGCATAAGTTGGTAAGGAAGTGACATTATTTAGGAATGAAACCCCTTAAAATTAATGCCAAATGCAAACAAACATGAATGACTGCTGTGGCCAAAGGAAGTAAACAGATTTAGATTTTTAATACTGTTTAGACTTGTTTGTTGTAATTAATATGCTAAATTGTTTAGCGACAAATGTTAATTCTATGATCCCTCTATCCAAATGTCTGGTTGGAACCAAAAAAAGGAGCATTGATAACCAGAAATGATAGGAGGTACTCTTTATTTTGGAATTCAACCAATTAATATCAATAAGAAATGCAATTCAAGATCAAGGACTCCGTTATTTATTAGATTTGAATGAAGTCATGTTATACATGGTTCATTTGCATTGTTTTCACAATGAATATAGTCATTAAGAAAGACAGAAAAGATAATTTTATGGTAATTGGATGAAAAATAATCCTTCTAACAACAAAAGTAGGCTGATTAGCTAAGGCGGTTAGAAAGTCACATTATTTATGAATGAAACCACTTAATATTAATGCCAAATGCAAACCAGCATGAATGACTCCTTTGGCCGATACAAGTAAACAGATTTAGAGTTTTTGATACTATTTTAGACTTGTTTGTTTTAATTAATATGCTAAAATTGTTTAGTCACAAATGTTAATTCTATGATCCCTCTATCAAAAAGTCTGTTTGCAACCAAAAAAGGAGCATTGATAAACCAGAAATGATAGGAGGTACTCTTTATTTTGGAATTCAACAACAATTACTATCAATAAGAAATGCAATTCAAGATCAAGGACTCCGTTATTTATTAGATTTGAATGAAGTCATGTTATACATGGTTCATTTGCATTGTTTTCACAATGAATATAGTCATTAAGAAAGACAGAAAAGATAATTTTATGGTAATTGGATGAAAAATAATCCTTCTAACAACAAAAGTAGAGTGATTAGCATAAGTTGGTAAGGAAGTGACATTATTTAGGAATGAAACCCCTTAAAATTAATGCCAAATGCAAACAAACATGAATGACTGCTGTGGCCAAAGGAAGTAAACAGATTTAGATTTTTAATACTGTTTAGACTTGTTTGTTGTAATTAATATGCTAAATTGTTTAGCGACAAATGTTAATTCTATGATCCCTCTATCCAAATGTCTGGTTGGAACCAAAAAAGGAGCATTGATAACCAGAAATGATAGGAGGTACTCTTTATTTTGGAATTCAACCAATTAATATCAATAAGAAATGCAATTCAAGATCAAGGACTCCGTTATTTATTAGATTTGAATGAAGTCATGTTATACATGGTTCATTTGCATTGTTTTCACAATGAATATAGTCATTAAGAAAGACAAAAAAGATAATTTTATGGTAATTGGATGAAAAATAATCCTTCTAACAACAAAAGTAGAGTGATTAGCATAAGCTGGTAAGAAAGTCACATTATTTAGGAATGAAACCCCTTAAAATTAATGCCAAATGCAAACAAACATGAATGATTGTTTTGGCCGAATACAAGTAAATAGATTTAGAGATTTTTAATACTGTTTAGACTTGTTTGTTTTAATTAATATGCTAAATTGTTTAGTCACAAATGTTAATTCTATGATCCCTCTATCAAAAAGTCTGTTTGCAACCAAAAAAGGAGCATTGATAACCAGAAATGATAGGAGGTACTCTTTATTTTGGAATTCAACCAATTAATATCAATAAGAAATGCAATTCAAGATCAAGGACTCCGTTATTTATTAGATTTGAATGAAGTCATGTTATACATGGTTCATTTGCATTGTTTTCACAATGAATATAGTCATTAAGAAAGACAGAAAAGATAATTTTATGGTAATTGGATGAAAAATAATCCTTCTAACAACAAAAGTAGAGTGATTAGCCATAAGGCGATTAGAAAGTCACATTATTTTATGAATTAAACCACTTAATATTAATGCCAAATGCAAACCAGCATGAATGACTCCTTTGGCCAATACAAGTAAATAGATTTAGAGTTTTTGATACTATTTAGACTTGTTTGTTTTAATTAATATGCTAAATTGTTTAGTCACAAATGTTAATTCTATGATCCCTCTATCAAAAAGTCTATTTGCAACCAAAAAAGGAGCATTGATAACCAGAAATGATAGGAGGTACTCTTTATTTTTGGAATTCAACCAATTAATATCAATAAGAAATGCAATTCAAGATCAAGGACTCCGTTATTTATTAGATTTGAATGAAGTCATGTTATACATGGTTCATTTGCATTGTTTTCACAATGAATATAGTCATTAAGAACGACAGAAAAGATAATTTTATGGTAATTGGATGAAAAATAATCCTTCTCTAACAACAAAAGTAGAGTGATTAGCATAAGTTGGTAAGGAAGTGACATTATTTAGGAATGAAACCCCTTAAAATTAATGCCAAATGCAAACAAACATGAATGACTGCTGTGGCCAAAGGAAGTAAACAGATTTAGATTTTTAATACTGTTTAGACTTGTTTGTTGTAATTAATATGCTAAATTGTTTAGCGACACAAATGTTAATTCTATGATCCCTCTATCCAAATGTCTGGTTGGAACCAAAAAAGGAGCATTGATAACCAGAAATGATAGGACGTACTCTTTATTTTTTAAATTCAACCAATTAATATGAATAAGAAATGCAATTCAAGATCAAGGACTCCGTTATTTATTAGATTTGAATGAAGTCATGTTATACATGGTTCATTTGCATTGTTTTCACAATGAATATAGTCATTAAGAAAGACAGAAAAGATAATTTTATGGTAATTGGATGAAAAATAATCCTTCTAACAACAAAAGTAGGCTGATTAGCCTAAGGCGATTAGAAAGTCACATTACTTATGAATTAAACCACTTAATATTAATGCCAAATGCAAACCAGCATGAATGACTCCTTTGGCCGATGCAAGTAAATAGATTTAGAGTTTTGATACTATTTAGACTTGTTTGTTTTAATTAATATGCTAAATTGTTTAGTCAGAAATGTTAATTCTATGATCCCTCTATCAAAAAGTCTGTTTGCAACCAAAGAAGGAGCATTGATAACCAGAAATGATAGGAGGTACTCTTTATTTTTGAATTCAACCAATTACTATCAATAAGAAATGCAATTCAAGATCAAGGACTCCGTTATTTATTAGATTTGAATGAAGTCATGTTATACATGGTTCATTTGCATTGTTTTCACAATGATTATAGTCACAATGATTATAGTCATTAAGAAAGACAGAAAAGATAATTTTATGGTAATTGGATGAAAAATAATCCTTCTAACAACAAAAGTAGAGTGATTAGCATAAGTTGGTAAGGAAGTGACATTATTTAGGAATGAAACCCCTTAAAATTAATGCCAAATGCAAACAAACATGAATGACTGCTGTGGCCAAAGGAAGTAAACAGATTTAGATTTTTAATACTGTTTAGACTTGTTTGTTGTAATTAATATGCTAAATTGTTTAGCGACAAATGTTAATTCTATGATCCCTCTATCCAAATGTCTGGTTGGAACCAAAAAAGGAGCATTGATAACCAGAAATGATAGGAGGTACTCTTTATTTTGGAATTCAACCAATTAATATCAATAAGAAATGCAATTCAAGATCAAGGGACTCCGTTATTTATTAGATTTGAATGAAGTCATGTTATACATGGTTCATTTGCATTGTTTTCACAATGAATATAGTCATTAAGAAAGACAGAAAAGATAATTTTATGGTAATTGGATGAAAAATAATCCTTCTAACAACAAAAGTAGGCTGATTAGCCTAAGGCGATTAGAAAGTCACATTACTTATGAATTAAACCACTTAATATTAATGCCAAATGCAAACCAGCATGAATGACTCCTTTGGCCGAATCAAGTAAATAGATTTAGAGTTGTGATACTATTTAGACTTGTTTGTTTTAATTAATATGCTAAATTGTTTAGTCACAAATGTTAATTCTATGATCCCTCTATCAAAAAGTCTGTTTGCAACCAAAAAAAGGAGCATTGATAACCAGAAATGATAGGAGGTACTATTTATTTTTGAATTCAACCAATTACTATCAATAAGAAATGCAATTCAAGATCAAGGACTCCGTTATTTATTAGATTTGAATGAAGTCATGTTATACATGGTTCATTTGCATTGTTTTCACAATGAATATAGTCATTAAGAAAGACAAAAAAGAAAATTTTATGGTAATTGGATGAAAAATAATCCTTCTAACAACAAAAGTAGAGTGATTAGCATAAGTTTGGTAAGGAAAGTCACATTATTTAGGAATGAAACCCCTTAAAATTAATGCCAAATGCAAACAAACATGAATGACTGCTGTGGCCAAAGGAAGTAAACAGATTTAGATTTTTAATACTGTTTAGACTTGTTTGTTGTAATTAATATGCTAAATTGTTTAGCGACAAATGTTAATTCTATGATCCCTCTATCCAAATGTCTGGTTGGAACCAAAAAAGGAGCATTGATAACCAGAAATGATAGGAGGTACTCTTTATTTTGGAATTCAACCAATTAATATCAATAAGAAATGCAATTCAAGATCAAGGACTCCGTTATTTATTAGATTTGAATGAAGTCATGTTATACATGGTTCATTTGCATTGTTTTCACAATGAATATAGTCATTAAGAAAGACAGAAAAGATAATTTTATGGTAATTGGATGAAAAATAATCCTTCTAACAACAAAAGTAGGCTGATTAGCCTAAGGCGATTAGAAAGTCACATTACTTATGAATTAAACCACTTAATATTAATGCCAAATGCAAACCAGCATGAATGACTCCTTTGGCCGATACAAGTAAATAGATTTAGAGAGTTTTGATACTATTTAGACTTGTTTGTTTTAATTAATATGCTAAATTGTTTAGTCACAAATGTTAATTCTATGATCCCTCTATCAAAAAAGTCTGTTTGCAACCAAAAAAGGAGCATTGATAACCAGAAATGATAGGAGGTACTCTTTATTTTGGAATTCAACCAATTACTATCAATAAGAAATGCAATTCAAGATCAAGGACTCCGTTATTTATTAGATTTGAATGAAGTCATGTTTATACATGGTTCATTTGCATTGTTTTTCACAATGAATATAGTCATTAAGAAAGACAGAAAAGATAATTTTATGGTAATTGGATGAAAAATAATCCTTCTAACAACAAAAGTAGAGTGATTAGCATAAGTTGGTAAGGAAGTGACATTATTTAGGAATGAAACCCCTTAAAATTAATGCCAAATGCAAACAAACATGAATGACTGCTGTGGCCAAAGGAAGTAAACAGATTTAGATTTTTAATACTGTTTAGACTTGTTTGTTGTAATTAATATGCTAAATTGTTTAGCGACAAATGTTAATTCTATGATCCCTCTATCCAAATGTCTGGTTGGAACCAAAAAAGGAGCATTGATAACCAGAAATGATAGGAGGTACTCTTTATTTTGGAATTCAACCAATTAATATCAATAAGAAATGCAATTCAAGATCAAGGACTCCGTTATTTATTAGATTTGAATGAAGTCATGTTATACATGGTTCATTTGCATTGTTTTCACAATGAATATAGTCATTAAGAAAGACAGAAAAGATAATTTTATGGTAATTGGATGAAAAATAATCCTTCTAACAACAAAAGTAGGCTGATTAGCCTAAGGCGATTAGAAAGTCACATTACTTATGAATTAAACCACTTAATATTAATGCCAAATGCAAACCAGCATGAATGACTCCTTTGGCCGAATCAAGTAAATAGATTTAGAGTTTTGATACTATTTAGACTTGTTTGTTTTAATTAATATGCTAAATTGTTTAGTCACAAATTTTAATTCTATGATCCCTCTATCAAAAAGTCTGTTTGCAACCAAAAAAGGAGCATTGATAACCAGAAATGATAGGAGGTACTCTTTATTTTGGAATTCAACCAATTACTATCAATAAGAAATGCAATTCAAGATCAAGGACTCCGTTATTTATTAGATTTGAATGAAGTCATGTTATACATGGTTCATTTGCATTGTTTTCACAATGAATATAGTCATTAAGAAAGACAGAAAAGATAATTTTATGGTAATTGGATGAAAAATAATCCTTCTAACAACAAAAGTAGAGTGATTAGCATAAGTTGGTAAGGAAGTGACATTATTTAGGAATGAAACCCCTTAAAATTAATGCCAAATGCAAACAAACATGAATGACTGCTGTGGCCAAAGGAAGTAAACAGATTTAGATTTTTAATACTGTTTAGACTTGTTTGTTGTAATTAATATGCTAAATTGTTTAGCGACAAATGTTAATTCTATGATCCCTCTATCCAAATGTCTGGTTGGAACCAAAAAAGGAGCATTGATAACCAGAAATGATAGGAGGTACTCTTTATTTTGGAATTCAACCAATTAATATCAATAAGAAATGCAATTCAAGATCAAGGACTCCGTTATTTATTAGATTTGAATGAAGTCATGTTATACATGGTTCATTTGCATTGTTTTCACAATGAATATAGTCATTAAGAAAGACAGAAAAGAAAATTTTATGGTAATTGGATGAAAAATAATCCTTCTAACAACAAAAGTAGGCTGATTAGCCTAAGGCGATTAGAAAGTCACATTACTTATGAATTAAACCACTTAATATTAATGCCAAATGCAAACCAGCATGAATGACTCCTTTGGCCGAATCAAGTAAATAGATTTAGAGTTGTGATACTATTTAGACTTGTTTGTTTTAATTAATATGCTAAATTGTTTAGTCAGAAATGTTAATTCTATGATCCCTCTATCAAAAAGTCTGTTTGCAACCAAAAAAGGAGCATTGATAACCAGAAATGATAGGAGGTACTCTCTTTATTTTTGAATTCAACCAATTACTATCAATAAGAAATGCAATTCAAGATCAAGGACTCCGTTATTTATTAGATTTGAATGAAGTCATGTTATACATGGTTCATTTGCATTGTTTTCACAATGATTATAGTCATTAAGAAAGACAGAAAAGATAATTTTATGGTAATTGGATGAAAAATAATCCTTCTAACAACAAAAGTAGAGTGATTAGCATAAGTTGGTAAGGAAGTGACATTATTTAGGAATGAAACCCCTTAAAATTAATGCCAAATGCAAACAAACATGAATGACTGCTGTGGCCAAAGGAAGTAAACAGATTTAGATTTTTTTTAATACTGTTTAGACTTGTTTGTTGTAATTAATATGCTAAATTGTTTAGCGACAAATGTTAATTCTATGATCCCTCTATCCAAATGTCTGGTTGGAACCAAAAAAGGAGCATTGATAACCAGAAATGATAGGAGGTACTCTTTTTATTTTGGAATTCAACCAATTAATATCAATAAGAAATGCAATTCAAGATCAAGGACTCCGTTATTTATTAGATTTGAATGAAGTCATGTTATACATGGTTCATTTGCATTGTTTTCACAATGAATATAGTCATTAAGAAAGACAGAAAAGATAATTTTATGGTAATTGGATGAAAAATAATCCTTCTAACAACAAAAGTAGGCTGATTAGCCTAAGGCGATTAGAAAGTCACATTACTTATGAATTAAACCACTTAATATTAATGCCAAATGCAAACCAGCATGAATGACTCCTTTGGCCGATACAAGTAAATAGATTTAGAGTTTTGATACTATTTAGACTTGTTTGTTTTAATTAATATGCTAAATTGTTTAGTCACAAATGTTAATTCTATGATCCCTCTATCAAAAAGTCTGTTTGCAACCAAAAAAGGAGCATTGATAACCAGAAATGATAGGAGGTACTCTTTATTTTTGGAATTCAACCAATTACTATCAATAAGAAATGCAATTCAAGATCAAGGACTCCGTTATTTATTAGATTTGAATGAAGTCATGTTATACATGGTTCATTTGCATTGTTTTCACAATGAATATAGTCATTAAGAAAGACAGAAAAGATAATTTTATGGTAATTGGATGAAAAATAATCCTTCTAACAACAAAAGTAGAGTGATTAGCATAAGTTGGTAAGGAAGTGACATTATTTAGGAATGAAACCCCTTAAAATTAATGCCAAATGCAAACAAACATGAATGACTGCTGTGGCCAAAGTAAGTAAATAGATTTTGATTTTTTAATACTGTTTAGACTTGTTTGTTGTAATTAATATGCTAAATTGTTTAGCGACAAATGTTAATTCTATGATCCCTCTATCCAAATGTCTGGTTGGAACCAAAAAAGGAGCATTGATAACCAGAAATGATAGGAGGTACTCTTTATTTTGGAATTCAACCAATTAATATCAATAAGAAATGCAATTCAAGATCAAGGACTCCGTTATTTATTAGATTTGAATGAAGTCATGTTATACATGGTTCATTTGCATTGTTTTCACAATGAATATAGTCATTAAGAAAGACAGAAAAGATAATTTTATGGTAATTGGATGAAAAATAATCCTTCTCTAACAACAACAAAAGTAGGCTGATTAGCCTAAGGCGATTAGAAAGTCACATTACTTATGAATTAAACCACTTAATATTAATGCCAAATGCAAACCAGCATGAATGACTCCTTTGGCCGATGCAAGTAAATAGATTTAGAGTTTTGATACTATTTAGACTTGTTTGTTTTAATTAATATGCTAAATTGTTTAGTCACAAATGTTAATTCTATGATCCCTCTATCAAAAAGTCTGTTTGCAACCAAAAAAGGAGCATTGATAACCAGAAATGATAGGAGGTACTCTTTATTTTGGAATTCAACCAATTACTATCAATAAGAAATGCAATTCAAGATCAAGGACTCCGTTATTTATTAGATTTGAATGAAGTCATGTTATACATGGTTCATTTGCATTGTTTTCACAATGATTATAGTCATTAAGAAAGACAGAAAAGATAATTTTATGGTAATTGGATGAAAAATAATCCTTCTAACAACAAAAGTAGAGTGATTAGCATAAGTTGGTAAGGAAGTGACATTATTTAGGAATGAAACCCCTTAAAATTAATGCCAAATGCAAACAAACATGAATGACTGCTGTGGCCAAAGGAAGTAAACAGATTTAGATTTTTAATACTGTTTAGACTTGTTTGTTGTAATTAATATGCTAAATTGTTTAGCGACAAATGTTAATTCTATGATCCCTCTATCCAAATGTCTGGTTGGAACCAAAAAAGGAGCATTGATAACCAGAAATGATAGGAGGTACTCTTTATTTTGGAATTCAACCAATTAATATCAATAAGAAATGCAATTCAAGATCAAGGACTCCGTTATTTATTAGATTTGAATGAAGTCATGTTATACATGGTTCATTTGCATTGTTTTCACACAATGAATATAGTCATTAAGAAAGACAGAAAAGATAATTTTATGGTAATTGGATGAAAAAAATAATCCTTCTAACAACAAAAGTAGGCTGATTAGCCTAAGGCGATTAGAAAGTCACATTACTTTATGAATTAAACCACTTAATATTAATGCCAAATGCAAACCAGCATGAATGACTCCTTTGGCCGAATACAAGTAAATAGATTTAGAGTTTTGATACTATTTAGACTTGTTTGTTTTAATTAATATGCTAAATTGTTTAGTCACAAATGTTAATTCTATGATCCCTCTATCAAAAAGTCTGTTTGCAACCAAAAAAGGAGCATTGATAACCAGAAATGATAGGAGGTACTCTTTATTTTGGAATTCAACCAATTACTATCAATAAGAAATGCAATTCAAGATCAAGGACTCCGTTATTTATTAGATTTGAATGAAGTCATGTTATACATGGTTCATTTGCATTGTTTTCACAATGAATATAGTCATTAAGAAAGACAGAAAAGATAATTTTATGGTAATTGGATGAAAAATAATCCTTCTAACAACAAAAGTAGAGTGATTAGCATAAGCTGGTAAGAAAGTGACATTATTTAGGAATGAAACCCCTTAAAATTAATGCCAAATGCAAACAAACATGAATGACTGCTGTGGCCAAAGGAAGTAAACAGATTTAGATTTTTAATACTGTTTAGACTTGTTTGTTGTAATTAATATGCTAAATTGTTTAGCGACAAATGTTAATTCTATGATCCCTCTATCCAAATGTCTGGTTGGAACCAAAAAAGGAGCATTGATAACCAGAAATGATAGGAGGTACTCTTTATTTTGGAATTCAACCAATTAATATCAATAAGAAATGCAATTCAAGATCAAGGACTCCGTTATTTATTAGATTTGAATGAAGTCATGTTATACATGGTTCATTTGCATTGTTTTCACAATGAATATAGTCATTAAGAAAGACAGAAAAGAAAATTTTATGGTAATTGGATGAAAAATAATCCCTTCTAACAACAAAAGTAGGCTGATTAGCCTAAGGCGATTAGAAAGTCACATTACTTATGAATTAAACCACTTAATATTAATGCCAAATGCAAACCAGCATGAATGACTCCTTTGGCCGATACAAGTAAATAGATTTAGAGTTTTGATACTATTTAGACTTGTTTGTTTTAATTAATATGCTAAATTGTTTAGTCACAAATGTTAATTCTATGATCCCTCTATCAAAAAGTCTGTTTGCAACCAAAAAAGGAGCATTGATAACCAGAAATGATAGGAGGTACTCTTTATTTTGGAATTCAACCAATTACTATCAATAAGAAATGCAATTCAAGATCAAGGACTCCGTTATTTATTAGATTTGAATGAAGTCATGTTATACATGGTTCATTTGCATTGTTTTCACAATGAATATAGTCATTAAGAAAGACAGAAAAGATAATTTTATGGTAATTGGATGAAAAATAATCCTTCTAACAACAAAAGTAGAGTGATTAGCATAAGTTGGTAAGGAAGTGACATTATTTAGGAATGAAACCCCTTAAAATTAATGCCAAATGCAAACAAACATGAATGACTGCTGTGGCCAAAGGAAGTAAACAGATTTAGATTTTTAATACTGTTTAGACTTGTTTGTTGTAATTAATATGCTAAATTGTTTAGCGACAAATGTTAATTCTATGATCCCTCTATCCAAATGTCTGGTTGGAACCAAAAAAGGAGCATTGATAACCAGAAATGATAGGAGGTACTCTTTATTTTGGAATTCAACCAATTAATATCAATAAGAAATGCAATTCAAGATCAAGGACTCCGTTATTTATTAGATTTGAATGAAGTCATGTTATACATGGTTCATTTGCATTGTTTTCACAATGAATATAGTCATTAAGAAAGACAGAAAAGATAATTTTATGGTAATTGGATGAAAAATAATCCTTCTAACAACAAAAGTAGGCTGATTAGCCTAAGGCGATTAGAAAGTCACATTACTTATGAATTAAAACCACTTAATATTAATGCCAAATGCAAACCAGCATGAATGACTCCTTTGGCCGAATACAAGTAAACAGATTTAGATTTTTTGATACTATTTAGACTTGTTTGTTTTAATTAATATGCTAAATTGTTTAGTCACAAATGTTAATTCTATGATCCCTCTATCAAAAAGTCTGTTTGCAACCAAAAAAGGAGCATTGATAACCAGAAATGATAGGAGGTACTCTTTTATTTTGGAATTCAACCAATTACTATCAATAAGAAATGCAATTCAAGATCAAGGACTCCGTTATTTATTAGATTTGAATGAAGTCATGTTATACATGGTTCATTTGCATTGTTTTCACAATGAATATAGTCATTAAGAAAGACAGAAAAGATAATTTTATGGTAATTGGATGAAAAATAATCCTTCTAACAACAAAAGTAGAGTGATTAGCCATAAGTTGGTAAGAAAGTCACATTATTTAGGAATGAAAACCACTTAAAAATTAATGCCAAATGCAAACCAACATGAATGACTGCTCCTTTGGCCAATACAAGTAAATAGATTTAGAGTTTTGATACTTTTTAGACTTGTTTGTTTTAATTAATATGCTAAATTTTTTAGTCACAAATGTTAATTCTATGATCCCTCTATCAAAAAGTCTGTTTGCAACCAAAAAAGGAGCATTGATAACCAGAAATGATAGGAGGTACTCTTTATTTTGGAATTCAACCAATTAATATCAATAAGAAATGCAATTCAAGATCAAGGACTCCGTTATTTATTAGATTTGAATGAAGTCATGTTATACATGGTTCATTTGCATTGTTTTCACAATGAATATAGTCATTAAGAAAGACACAGAAAAGATAATTTTATGGTAATTGGATGAAAAATAATCCTTCTAACAACAAAAGTAGAGTGATTAGCATAAGCTGGTAAGAAAGTCACATTATTTAGGAATGAAACCCCTTAAAATTAATGCCAAATGCAAACAAACATGAATGAATGACTGCTTTGGCCAAAGGAAGTAAACAGATTTAGATTTTTAATACTGTTTATACTTGTTTGTTGTAATTAATATGCTAAATTGTTTAGCGAAAAATGTTAATTCTATGATCCCTCTATCAAAATGTCTGGTTGGAACCAAAAAAGGAGCATTGATAACCAGAAATGATAGGAGGTACTCTTTATTTTGGAATTCAACCAATTAATATCAATAAGAAATGCAATTCAAGATCAAGGACTCCGTTATTTATTAGATTTGAATGAAGTCATGTTATACATGGTTCATTTGCATTGTTTTCACAATGAATATAGTCATTAAGAAAGACAGAAAAGATAATTTTATGGTAATTGGATGAAAAATAATCCTTCTAACAACAAAAGTAGGCTGATTAGCCTAAGGCGATTAGAAAGTCACATTACTTATGAATTAAACCACTTAATATTAATGCCAAATGCAAACCAGCATGAATGACTCCTTTGGCCGAATAACAAGTAAATAGATTTAGAGTTTTGATACTATTTAGACTTGTTTGTTTTAATTAATATGCTAAATTGTTTAGTCACAAATGTTAATTCTATGATCCCTCTATCAAAAAGTCTGTTTGCAACCAAAAAAGGAGCATTGATAACCAGAAATGATAGGAGGTACTCTTTATTTTGGAATTCAACCAATTAATATCAATAAGAAATGCAATTCAAGATCAAGGACTCCGTTATTTATTAGATTTGAATGAAGTCATGTTATACATGGTTCATTTGCATTGTTTTCACAATGAATATAGTCATTAAGAAAGACAGAAAAGATAATTTTATGGTAATTGGATGAAAAATAATAATCCTTCTAACAACAAAAGTAGAGTGATTAGCCTAAGCGATTAGAAAGTCACATTATTTATGAATGAAACCACTTAATATTAATGCCAAATGCAAACCAGCATGAATGACTGCTTGTGGCCAAAGGAAGTAAATAGATTTAGATTTTTAATACTATTTAGACTTGTTTGTTGTAATTAATATGCTAAATTGTTTAGTCACAAATGTTAATTCTATGATCCCTCTATCAAAAAGTCTGTTTGCAACCAAAAAAGGAGCATTGATAACCAGAAATGATAGGAGGTACTCTTTATTTTGGAATTCAACCAATTAATATCAATAAGAAATGCAATTCAAGATCAAGGACTCCGTTATTTATTAGATTTGAATGAAGTCATGTTATACATGGTTCATTTGCATTGTTTTCACAATGAATATAGTCATTAAGAAAGACAGAAAAGATAATTTTATGGTAATTGGATGAAAAATAATCCTTCTAACAACAAAAGTAGGCTGATTAGCCTAAGGCGATTAGAAAGTCACATTACTTATGAATTAAACCACTTAATATTAATGCCAAATGCAAACCAGCATGAATGACTCCTTTGGCCGAATACAAGTAAATAGATTTAGAGTTTTGATACTATTTAGACTTGTTTGTTTTAATTAATATGCTAAATTGTTTAGTCACAAATGTTAATTCTATGATCCCTCTATCAAAAAGTCTGTTTGCAACCAAAAAAGGAGCATTGATAACCAGAAATGATAGGAGGTACTCTTTATTTTGGAATTCAACCAATTACTATCAATAAGAAATGCAATTCAAGATCAAGGACTCCGTTATTTATTAGATTTGAATGAAGTCATGTTATACATGGTTCATTTGCATTGTTTTCACAATGAATATAGTCATTAAGAAAGACAGAAAAGATAATTTTATGGTAATTGGATGAAAAATAATCCTTCTAACAACAAAAGTAGAGTGATTAGCATAAGCTGGTAAGAAAGTGACATTATTTAGGAATGAAACCCTTAAAATTAATGCCAAATGCAAACAAACATGAATGACTGCTGTGGCCAAAGGAAGTAAACAGATTTAGATTTTTAATACTGTTTAGACTTGTTTGTTGTAATTAATATGCTAAATTGTTTAGCGACAAATGTTAATTCTATGATCCCTCTATCCAAATGTCTGGTTGGAACCAAAAAAGGAGCATTGATAACCAGAAATGATAGGAGGTACTCTTTATTTTGGAATTCAACCAATTAATATCAATAAGAAATGCAATTCAAGATCAAGGACTCCGTTATTTATTAGATTTGAATGAAGTCATGTTATACATGGTTCATTTGCATTGTTTTCACAATGAATATAGTCATTAAGAAAGACAGAAAAGATAAATTTTATGGTAATTGGATGAAAAATAATCCTTCTAACAACAAAAGTAGGCTGATTAGCCTAAGGCGATTAGAAAGTCACATTACTTATGAATTAAACCACTTAATATTAATGCCAAATGCAAACCAGCATGAATGACTCCTTTGGCCGATACAAGTAAATAGATTTAGAGTTTTGATACTATTTAGACTTGTTTGTTTTAATTAATATGCTAAATTGTTTAGTCACAAATGTTAATTCTATGATCCCTCTATCAAAAAGTCTGTTTGCAACCAAAAAAGGAGCATTGATAACCAGAAATGATAGGAGGTACTCTTTATTTTGGAATTCAACCAATTACTATCAATAAGAAATGCAATTCAAGATCAAGGACTCCGTTATTTATTAGATTTGAATGAAGTCATGTTATACATGGTTCATTTGCATTGTTTTTTCACAATGAATATAGTCATTAAGAAAAAGACAGAAAAGATAATTTTATGGTAATTGGATGAAAAATAATCCTTCTAACAACAAAAGTAGAGTGATTAGCATAAGTTGGTAAGGAAGTGACATTATTTAGGAATGAAACCCCTTAAAATTAATGCCAAATGCAAACAAACATGAATGACTGCTGTGGCCAAAGGAAGTAAACAGATTTAGATTTTTAATACTGTTTAGACTTGTTTGTTGTAATTAATATGCTAAATTGTTTAGCGACAAATGTTAATTCTATGATCCCTCTATCCAAATGTCTGGTTGGAACCAAAAAAGGAGCATTGATAAACCAGAAATGATAGGAGGTACTCTTTATTTTGGAATTCAACCAATTAATATCAATAAGAAATGCAATTCAAGATCAAGGACTCCGTTATTTATTAGATTTGAATGAAGTCATGTTATACATGGTTCATTTGCATTGTTTTCACAATGAATATAGTCATTAAGAAAGACAGAAAAGATAATTTTATGGTAATTGGATGAAAAATAATCCTTCTAACAACAAAAGTAGGCTGATTAGCCTAAGGCGATTAGAAAGTCACATTACTTATGAATTAAACCACTTAATATTAATGCCAAATGCAAACCAGCATGAATGACTCCTTTGGCCGAATACAAGTAAATAGATTTAGAGTTTTGATACTATTTAGACTTGTTTGTTTTAATTAATATGCTAAATTGTTTAGTCACAAATGTTAATTCTATGATCCCTCTATCAAAAAGTCTGTTTGCAACCAAAAAAGGAGCATTGATAACCAGAAATGATAGGAGGTACTCTTTATTTTGGAATTCAACCAATTACTATCAATAAGAAATGCAATTCAAGATCAAGGACTCCGTTATTTATTAGATTTGAATGAAGTCATGTTATACATGGTTCATTTGCATTGTTTTCACAATGAATATAGTCATTAAGAAAGACAGAAAAGATAATTTTATGGTAATTGGATGAAAAATAATCCTTCTAACAACAAAAGTAGGCTGATTAGCCTAAGGCGATTAGAAAGTCACATTATTTATGAATTGAAACCCACTTAATATTAATGCCAAATGCAAACCAGCATGAATGACTCCTTTGGCCGATACAAGTAAATAGATTTAGAGTTTTTTGATACTATTTAGACTTGTTTGTTTTAATTAATATGCTAAATTGTTTAGTCACAAATGTTAATTCTATGATCCCTCTATCAAAAAGTCTGGTTTGCAACCAAAAAAGGAGCATTGATAACCAGAAATGATAGGAGGTACTCTTTATTTTGGATTTCAACCAATTAATATCAATAAGAAATGCAATTCAAGATCAAGGACTCCGTTATTTATTAGATTTGAATGAAGTCATGTTATACATGGTTCATTTGCATTGTTTTCACAATGAATATAGTCATTAAGAAAGACAGAAAAGATAATTTTATGGTAATTGGATGAAAAATAATCCTTCTAACAACAAAAGTAGAGTGATTAGCATAAGTTGGTAAGAAAGTCACATTATTTAGGAATGAAACCCCTTTAAAATTAATGCCAAATGCAAACAAACATGAATGACTGCTGTGGCCAAAGGAAGTAAACAGATTTAGATTTTTAATACTGTTTAGACTTGTTTGTTGTAATTAATATGCTAAATTGTTTAGCGACAAATGTTAATTCTATGATCCCTCTATCCAAATGTCTGGTTGGAACCAAAAAAAGGAGCATTGATAACCAGAAATGATAGGAGGTACTCTTTATTTTGGAATTCAACCAATTAATAATATCAATAAGAAATGCAATTCAAGATCAAGGACTCCGTTATTTATTAGATTTGAATGAAGTCATGTTATACATGGTTCATTTGCATTGTTTTCACAATGAATATAGTCATTAAGAAAGACAGAAAAGATAATTTTATGGTAATTGGATGAAAAATAATCCTTCTAACAACAAAAGTAGGCTGATTAGCCTAAGGCGATTAGAAAGTCACATTACTTATGAATTAAACCACTTAATATTAATGCCAAATGCAAAACCAGCATGAATGACTCCTTTGGCCGATACAAGTAAATAGATTTAGAGTTTTGATACTATTTAGACTTGTTTGTTTTAATTAATATGCTAAATTGTTTAGTCACAAATGTTAATTCTATGATCCCTCTATCAAAAAGTCTGTTTGCAACCAAAAAAGGAGCATTGATAAGCAAAAATGATAGGTGGTACTCTTTATTTTGGAATTCAACCAATTACTATCAATAAGAAATGCAATTCAAGATCAAGGACTCCGTTATTTATTAGATTTGAATGAAGTCATGTTATACATGGTTCATTTGCATTGTTTTTCACAATGAATATAGTCATTAAGAAAGACAGAAAAGATAATTTTATGGTAATTGGATGAAAAAATAATCCTTCTAACAACAAAAGTAGAGTGATTAGCATAAGTTGGTAAGAAAGTCACATTATTTAGGAATGAAACCCCTTAAAATTAATGCCAAATGCAAACAAACATGAATGACTGCTGTGGCCAAAGGAAGTAAACAGATTTAGATTTTTAATACTGTTTAGACTTGTTTGTTGTAATTAATATGCTAAATTGTTTAGCGACAAATGTTAATTCTATGATCCCTCTATCCAAATGTCTATTTTGAAACCAAAAAAGGAGCATTGATAACCAGAAATGATAGGAGGTACTCTTTATTTTGGAATTCAACCAATTAATATCAATAAGAAATGCAATTCAAGATCAAGGACTCCGTTATTTATTAGATTTGAATGAAGTCATGTTATACATGGTTCATTTGCATTGTTTTCACAATGAATATAGTCATTAAGAAAGACAGAAAAGATAATTTTATGGTAATTGGATGAAAAATAATCCTTCTAACAACAAAAGTAGGCTGATTAGCCTAAGGCGATTAGAAAGTCACATTACTTATGAATTAAACCACTTAATATTAATGCCAAATGCAAACCAGCATGAATGACTCCTTTGGCCGATACAAGTAAATAGATTTAGAGTTTTGATACTATTTAGACTTGTTTGTTTTAATTAATATGCTAAATTGTTTAGTCACAAATGTTAATTCTATGATCCCTCTATCAAAAAGTCTGTTTGCAACCAAAAAAGGAGCATTGATAACCTAGAAATGATAGGAGGTACTCTTTATTTTGGAATTCAACCAATTACTATCAATAAGAAATGCAATTCAAGATCAAGGACTCCGTTATTTATTAGATTTGAATGAAGTCATGTTATACATGGTTCATTTGCATTGTTTTCACAATGAATATAGTCATTAAGAAAGACAGAAAAGATAATTTTATGGTAATTGGATGAAAAATAATCCTTCTAACAACAAAAGTAGAGTGATTAGCATAAGTTGGTAAGGAAGTGACATTATTTAGGAATGAAACCCCTTAAAATTAATGCCAAATGCAAACAAACATGAATGACTGCTGTGGCCAAAGGAAGTAAACAGATTTAGATTTTTAATACTGTTTAGACTTGTTTTGTTGTAATTAATATGCTAAATTGTTTAGCGACAAATGTTAATTCTATGATCCCTCTATCCAAATGTCTGGTTGGAACCAAAAAAGGAGCATTGATAACCAGAAATGATAGGAGGTACTCTTTATTTTGGAATTCAACCAATTAATATCAATAAGAAATGCAATTCAAGATCAAGGACTCCGTTATTTATTAGATTTGAAATGAAGTCATGTTATACATGGTTCATTTGCATTGTTTTCACAATGAATATAGTCATTAAGAAAGACAGAAAAGATAATTTTATGGTAATTGGATGAAAAAATAATCCTTCTAACAACAAAAGTAGAGTGATTAGCATAAGTTGGTAAGAAAGTCACATTATTTAGGAATGAAACCCCTTAAAATTAATGCCAAATGCAAACAAACATGAATGACTGCTGTGGCCAAAGGAAGTAAATAGATTTAGATTTTTAATACTGTTTAGACTTGTTTGTTGTAATTAATATGCTAAATTGTTTAGTCACAAATGTTAATTCTATGATCCCTCTATCCAAATGTCTGGTTTGCAACCAAAAAAGGAGCATTGATAACCAGAAATGATAGGAGGTACTCTTTATTTTTGGAATTCAACCAATTAATATCAATAAGAAATGCAATTCAAGATCAAGGACTCCGTTATTTATTAGATTTGAATGAAGTCATGTTATACATGGTTCATTTGCATTGTTTTCACAATGAATATAGTCATTAAGAAAGACAGAAAAGATAATTTTATGGTAATTGGATGAAAAATAATCCTTCTAACAACAAAAGTAGGCTGATTAGCCTAAGGCGATTAGAAAGTCACATTACTTATGAATTAAACCACTTTAATATTAATGCCAAATGCAAACCAGCATGAATGACTCCTTTGGCCGATACAAGTAAATAGATTTAGAGTTTTTGATACTATTTAGACTTGTTTGTTTTAATTAATATGCTAAATTGTTTAGTCACAAATGTTAATTCTATGATCCCTCTATCAAAAAGTCTGTTTGCAACCAAAAAAGGAGCATTGATAACCAGAAATGATAGGAGGTACTCTTTATTTTGGAATTCAACCAATTACTATCAATAAGAAATGCAATTCAAGATCAAGGACTCCGTTATTTATTAGATTTGAATGAAGTCATGTTATACATGGTTCATTTGCATTGTTTTCACAATGAATATAGTCATTAAGAAAGACAGAAAAGATAATTTTATGGTAATTGGATGAAAAAAATAATCCTTCTAACAACAAAAGTAGAGTGATTAGCATAAGTTGGTAAGGAAGTGACATTATTTTAGGAATGAAACCCCTTAAAAATTAATGCCAAATGCAAACAAACATGAATGACTGCTGTGGCCAAAGGAAGTAAACAGATTTAGATTTTTAATACTGTTTAGACTTGTTTGTTGTAATTAATATGCTAAATTGTTTAGCGACAAATGTTAATTCTATGATCCCTCTATCCAAATGTCTGGTTGGAAACCAAAAAAGGAGCATTGATAACCAGAAATGATAGGAGGTACTCTTTATTTTGGAATTCAACCAATTAATATCAATAAGAAATGCAATTCAAGATCAAGGACTCCGTTATTTATTAGATTTGAATGAAGTCATGTTATACATGGTTCATTTGCATTGTTTTCACAATGAATATAGTCATTAAGAAAGACAGAAAAGATAATTTTATGGTAATTGGATGAAAAATAATCCTTCTAACAACAAAAGTAGGCTGATTAGCCTAAGGCGATTAGAAAGTCACATTACTTATGAATTAAACCACTTAATATTAATGCCAAATGCAAACCAGCATGAATGACTCCTTTGGCCGATAGGAAGTAAATAGATTTAGAGTTTTGATACTATTTTAGACTTGTTTGTTTTAATTAATATGCTAAATTGTTTAGTCACAAATGTTAATTCTATGATCCCTCTATCAAAAAGTCTGTTTGCAACCAAAGAAGGAGTTTTGATAACCAGAAATGATAGGAGGTACTCTTTATTTTGGACTTCAACCAATTAATATCAATAAGAAATGCAATTCAAGATCAAGGACTCGTTATTTATTAGATTTGAATGAAGTCATGTTATACATGGTTCATTTGCATTGTTTTCACAATGAATATAGTCATTAAGAAAGACAGAAAAGATAATTTTATGGTAATTGGATGAAAAAATAATCCTTCTAACAACAAAAGTAGAGTGATTAGCATAAGGCTGGTAAAAGTCACATTATTTAGGAATGAAACCCCCTTAAAATTAATGCCAAATGCAAACAAACATGAATGACTCCTGCTGTGGCCAAAGGAAGTAAACAGATTTAGATTTTTAATACTGTTTAGACTTGTTTGTTTTAATTAAATATGCTAAATTGTTTAGTCACAAATGTTAATTCTATGATCCCTCTATCAAAATGTCTATTTGCAACCAAAAAAGGAGCATTGATAACCAGAAATGATAGGGAGGTACTCTTTATTTTGGAATTCAACCAATTAATATCAATAAGAAATGCAATTCAAGATCAAGGACTCCGTTATTTATTAGATTTGAATGAAGTCATGTTATACATGGTTCATTTGCATTGTTTTCACAATGAATATAGTCATTAAGAAAGACAGAAAAAGATAATTTTATGGTAATTGGATGAAAAATAATCTTCTAACAACAAAAGTAGAGTGATTAGCATAAGTTGGGAGAAAGGAAAGTCACATTACTTAGGAATGAAAACCCCTTAAAATTAATGCCAAATGCAAACAAACATGAATGATCCTGTGGCCAAAAGGAAGTAAAAACAGATTTAGAGTTTTTAATACTGTTTAGACTTGTTTGTCTTGTAATTAATATGCTAAATTGTTTTAGTCGACAAATGTTAATTCTATGATCCCTCTATCCAAATGTCTGGTTTGCAAACCAAAAAAAGGAGCATTGTGATAACCAGAAAATGATAGGAGGTACTCTTTATTTTTGGAATTCAACCAATTAATATCAATAAGAAATGCAATTCAAGATCAAGGACTAGTTATTTATTAGATTTGAATGAAGTCATGTTATACATGGTTCATTTGCATTGTTTTCACAATGAATATAGTCATTAAGAAAGACAAGAAAAGGATAATTTTTATGGTAATTGGATGAAAAAA
>JBAPLH010002355.1:0-23658 GCA_037897445.1 Ceriops zippeliana
TTTAGTGTTTTTTAAATTAGTCTTTTATTTACTTGTATACTTGTTTTTTTATTAATATTTAAGTACGTTGTTTTGCCACAGTGTTAAAAATTTCAACCTCGTCAAATGTGTCAGGGGGCGAAAAGTGTTCCGTTTTTTGGGGTGTGGGAATAAAAGTAGTGGGACATGCCTTGCTGATGGGGGACAATTTTGGGATGGGAAACCCAACAATTAATCTAAATTTTGGAAATTTTCAATACCAATGACTTCCTAATGTATATTAATAGAAATATGAATTCATTGAATATAAAATGTCGGTGTCCAATTGTTGGCAAAAACATTTGACATCATTGAATCCTGATATAGGGACACGTTACATGGCAATCGACCTTGTATAGCAAAATAGCAATTATACTTATTTAAAGAGCATTGAAACACTAAATCTATTTGAAAATACATCATGCAAGGAGGAGTCAGTACAACAATAGGTTGCATTGGTCATACATAGGTGAACTTATTCAGTAAATTTCATGTCTCTATAAATGTATATTGAAAATAGGGATCATATTTACGATATAGTGAATTACAATAAGAAAACCAAGTCTGACGTGAGGGTGGTTCTGTTGAGGATGAATTGCAAATGGTATGATGGGAGGGAGTCCCTTGTTGGAAGATCAAGGACTCCATTGCTCTTTTGAACTAATTTGTGTGATCTATATTGGATGTGTAAATGGCAGGTGTTTTATGATACCACATACTTATCAACACTCATAAATAGAGGTAAATTTTAATTTACCAGGTTATGCGAGAAAAATAGGTGTGGTTATCAGAAGATTCGTGGTCAATGATCAAGGAGTAAAGCCTAAAAGAACTGTATATACTGTGCTCATGAATAGCAATAATCTAATCCTGTCTAGAATAATGCTAATAATGCAAATAATGATGGGGGACATCTGTGGATGAGTGAAATTTAAATAGATCTAATGTTGTGGAATACCATTGAAACTTGATTCAATCTTAATTATCTTTTTTACATAAAGCATATACTTATTAAGGTTGAGATGCAAAATTTAATTTCAAGGTTATTGCATGAAAAATAGTCCTGGGGAATAATCAGAGGAGCTTAATTCAGATGAAGGTCTATTATCAATGTCTCATGATTTAGGAATTAAAACCAGTTCACATATGTAAGAAATGCAAACTATGATGACTGACTCCTTTGGTTGATGTATTCAAATAGATTTAGTGTTTTAAATGCTCTTTTATACTTGTTTCATTCTATTAATATACTAGGTTGTTTAGCAACGTGTGTTTAATTTCATGATCAATGAGTCAAAAAACTCTGTTTGGGGTGAAAAGCGGAGCCTTGCTAATGACAAATGATGGGTGGCAATATCTAATTTTGAATTCAACAATTAATATCAATAAGAAATGAAATTTAAGATCAAGGACTCCATTGTTTGTTAAATTGAATGAATCCATGAATATAGATGGTCCATGGGCATTTTTTACATAAAGCATATACTTATTAAGGTTAGGAGACAAAATTTTAATTTCAAGTCCGTGGTTATTGCATAATTCATGGAAAAATAGTCCTGGGAATAATCAGAGGAGCTTAATTCAGATGAGGTGATTAGAATGTCTCATGATTTAGGGAATTAAAACCAGTTCACATATGTAAGAAATGCAAACTATGATGACTGACTCCTTTGGTTGATGTATTCAAATAGATTTAGTGTTTTAATGCTCTTTATACTTGTTTTCATTCTATTAATATACTAGGTTGTTTAGCCACATGTGTTAATTTCATGATCAATGATGTCAAAAACTGTATTTTGGGGTGAAAAGCGGAGCCTTGCTAATGACAAATGATGGGTGGCAATATCTAATTTTGAATTCAACAATTAATATCAATAAGAAGTGAAATTTAAGATCAAGGACTCCATTGTTTGTTAAATTGAATGAATCCATGATATAGATGGTCCATGGGCATTTTTTACATAAAGAACATACTCATTAAGGTAGAGGCAAAATTTAATTTCAAGGTTATTGCATGAAAAATAGTCCTGGTAATAATCAGAAGAGCCTAATTCACATGAGGTGATTAGAAGTCTCATGATTTAGGAATTAAACCGGTTCACATATGTAAGAAATGCAAACCATGATGACTGACTCCTTTGGTCGATGGATTTAAATAGATTTAGTGTTTTAATGCTCTTTGTACTTGTTTCATTCTATTAATATACTAGGTTGTTTAGCGACATGTTAATTTCATGATCAATGAGTCAAAAACTGTGTTTGGGGTGAAAAGCGGAGCCTTGCTAATGACAAATGATGGGTGGCAATATCTAATTTTGAATTCAACAATTAATATCAATAAGAAATGAAATTTAAGATCAAGGACTCCATTGTTTGTTAAATTGAATGAATCCATGATATAGATGGTCCCATGGGCATTTTTTACATAAAGCATATACTTATTAAGGTTGAGGCAAAATTTAATTTCAAGGTTATAGCATGAAAAATAGTCCTGGGAATAATTAGAGGAGCTTAATTCAGATGAGGTGATTAGAATGTCTCATGATTTTAGGAATTAAACCAGTTCACATATGTAAGAAATGCAAACTATGATGACTGACTCCTTTGGTTGATGTATTCAAATAGATTTAGTGTTTTAATGCTCTTTATACTTGTTTGATTCTATTAATATACTACGTTGTTTAGCCACATGTGTTAATTTCACTGTCAATGTGTCAAAAAGTGTGTTTGGGGTCAAAAGAGGAGCCTTGCTGATGACAAATGATGGGACACAATATCTAATTTTCAATTCAACAATTAATATCAATAAGAAATGAAATTTAAGATCAAGGACTCCATTGTTTGTTAAATTGAATGAATTTATGATATAGATGGTCCATGGCATTTTTTACATAAAGCATATACTTATTAAGGTTGAGACAAAATTTAATTTCAAGGTTATTGCATGAAAAATAGTCCTGGGAATAATCAGAGGAGCTTAATTCAGATGAGGTGATTAGAATGTCTCATGATTTAGGAATTAAACCAGTTCACATATGTAAGAAATGCAAACTATGATGACTGAATCCTTTGGTTGATGTATTCAAATAGATTTAGTGTTTTAATGCTCTTTTATACTTGTTTCATTCTATTTAATATACTAGGTTGTTTAGCAACGTGTTAATTTCATGATCAATGAGTCAAAAACTGTATTTGGGGTGAAAAGCGGAGCCTTGCTAATGACAAATGATGGGTGGCAATATCTAATTTTGAATTCAACAATTAATATCAATAAGAAATGAAATTTAAGATGAAGTACTCCATTGTTTGTTAAATTGAATGAATCCATGATATAGATGGTCCATGGGCATTTTTTACATAAAGCATATACTTATTACGGTTGAGGCAAAATTTAATTTCAAGGTTATTGCATGAAAAATAGTCCTGGGAATAATCAAAGGAGCTTAATTCAGATGAGGTGATTAGAATGTCTCATGATTTAGGAATTAAACCAGTTCACATATGTAAGAAATGCAAACGATGATGACTGACTCCTTTGGTTGATGTATTCAAATAGATTTAGTGTTTTAATGCTCTTTATACTTGTTTGATTCTATTAATATACTACGTTGTTTAGCCACATGTGTTAATTTCATCGTCAATGTGTCAACAAGTGTGTTTGGGGTGAAAAGAGGAGCCTTGCTGATGACAAATGATGGGACGCAATATCTAATTTTGAATTCAACAATTAATGTAAATAAGAAATGAAATTTAAGATAAAGGACTCCATTGTTTGTTAAATTGAATGAATTCATGATATAGATGGTCCATGGGCATTTTTTTACATAAAGAATATACTCATTAAGGTTGAGGCAAAAAATTTAATTTCAAGGTTATTGCATGAAAAATAGTCATGGTAATAATCAGAGGAGCCTAATTCACATGAGGTGATTAGAATGTCTCATGATTTAGGAATTAAACCAGTTCACATATGTAAGAAATGCAAACCATGATGACTGACTCCTTTGCTTGGTTGATTTAAATAGATTTGGTGTTTTAATGCTCTTTATACTTGTTTGATTCTATATTAATATACTAGGTTGTTTACCCCACATGTGTTAGTTTTCATTATCAATGTGTCAAAAAAAGTGTGTTTGGGGTCAAAAGAGGAGCCTTGCTAATGACGAATGATGGGAGGCAATATCTAATTTTGAATTCAACAATTAATATCAATAAGAAATGAAATTTAAGATCAAGGAATCCATTGTTTGTTAAATTGAATGAATTCATGATATAGATGGTCCATGGGCATTTTTTTCATAAAGAATATACTTATTAAGGTTGAGGCAAAATTTAATTTCAAGGTTATTGCATGAAACATAGTCCTGGTAAAAATAACAGGAGCCTAATTCAGATAAGGTGATTAGAATGTCTAATAGTCCTAGTAACAATATGAGGAGCCTAATTCACATGAGGTGATTAGAATGTCTCATGATATTGGAATTAAGCCAGTTCACATATGTAAGAAATGCAAACCATGATGACTGACTCCTTTGGTTGATGTATTCAAATAGATTTAGTGTTTTTAATGCTCTTTATACTTGTTTGATTCTATTAATATACTATGTTGTTTAGCCACATGTGTTAATTTCATGGTCAATATGTCAAAAAGTGTCTTTTGGGGTCAAAAGAGAGAGCCTCGCTAACGACAAATGATGGGAGGCATTATCTAATTTCGAATTCAACAATTAATATCAATAAGAAATGAAATTTAAGATCAAGGACTCCATTGCTTGTTAAACTGAATGAATTCATGATATAGATGGCCCATGGGCATTTTTTACATAAAGAACATACTCATTAAGGTAGAGGTAAAATTTAATTTCAAGGTTATTGCATGAAAAATAGTCCTGGTAATAATCAGAAGAGCCTAATTCACATGAGGTGATTAGAATGTCTCATGATTTAGGAATTAAACCGGTTCACATATGAAAGAAATGCAAACCATGATGACAGACTCCTTTGGTTGATGGATTTAAATAGATTTAGTGTTTTAATGCTCTTTGTACTTGTTTCATTCTATTAATGTACTAGGTTGTTTAGCGACGTGTGAATTTCATGATCAATGAGTCAAAAACTGTGTTTGGGGTGAAAAGCGGAGCCTTGCTAATGACAAATGATGGGTGGCAATATCTAATTTTGAATTCAACAATTAATATTAATAAGAAATGAAATTTAAGATCAAGGACTCCATTGTTTGTTAAATTGAATGAATCCATGATATAGATGGTCCATGGGCATTTTTTACATAAAGCATATACTTATTAAGGTTGAGGCAAAATTTAATTTCAAGGTTATAGCATTAAAAATAGTCCTGGGAATAATCAGAGGAGCTTAATTCAGATGAGGTGATTAGAATGTCTCATGATTTAGGAATTAAACCAGTTCACATATGTAAGAAATGCAAACTATGATGACTGACTCCTTTGGTTGATGTATTCAAATAGATTTAGTGTTTTAATGCTCTTTATACTTGTTTCATTCTATTAATATACTACGTTGTTTAGCCACATGTGTTAATTTCATCGTCAATGTGTCAAAAAGTGTGTTTGAGGTCAAAAGAGGAGCCTTGCTGATGACAGATGAAGGGACACAATATCTAATTTTCAATTCAACAATTAATATCAATAAGAAATGAAATTTAAGATCAAGGACTCCATTGTTTGTTAAATTGAATGAATTTATGATATAGATGGTCCATGGGCATTTTTTACATAAAGCATATACTTATTAAGGTTGAGACAAAATATAAGTTCAAGGTTATTGCATGAAAAATAGCCCTGGGAATAATCAGAGGAGCTTAATTCAGATGAGGTGATTAGAATGTCTCATGATTTAGGAATTAAACCAGTTCACATATGTAAGAAATGCAAACTATGATGACTGAATCCTTTGGTTGATGTATTCAAATAGATTTAGTGTTTTAATGCTCTTTATACTTGTTTCATTCTATTAATATACTAGGTTGTTTAGCAACG
The DNA here is from genome assembly GCA_037897445.1 of Ceriops zippeliana. Classification (NCBI taxonomy): domain Eukaryota; kingdom Viridiplantae; phylum Streptophyta; class Magnoliopsida; order Malpighiales; family Rhizophoraceae; genus Ceriops; species Ceriops zippeliana. The sequence goes on from JBAPLH010002355.1 coordinate 6,036, forward strand.
TGTTAATTTCATGATCAATGAGTCAAAAACTGTGTTTGGGGTGAAAAGCGGAGCCTTGCTAATGACAAATGATGGGTGGCAATATCTAATTTTGAATTCAACAATTAATATCAATAAGAAATGAAATTTAAGATCAAGGACTCCATTGTTTGTTAAATTGAATGAATCCATGATATAGATGGTCCATGGGCATTTTTTACATAAAGCATATACTTATTAAGGTGGAGGCAAAATTTAATTTCAAGGTTATAGCATGAAAAATAGTCCTGGGAATAATCAGAGGAGCTTAACTCAGATGAGGTGATTAGAATGTCTCATGATTTAGGAATTAAACCAGTTCACATATGTAAGAAATGCAAACGATGATGACTGACTCCTTTGGTTGATGTATTCAAATAGATTTAGTGTTTTAATGCTCTTTATACTTGTTTGATTCTATTAATATACTACGTTGTTTAGCCACATGTTTTAATTTCATCGTCAATGTGTCAATAAGTGTGATTGGGGTGAAAAGAGGAGCCTTGCTGATGACAAATGATGGGACGCAATATCTAATTTAGAATACAACAATTAATGTAAATAAGAAATGAAATTTAAGATCAAGGATTCCATTGTTTGTTAAATGGAATGAATTCATGATATAGATGGTCCATGGGCATTTTTTACATAAAGAATATTCTCATTAAGGTTGAGGCAAAATTTAATTTCAAGGTTATTGCATGAAAAATAGTCATGGTAATAATCAGAGGAGCCTAATTCTCATGAGGTGATTAGAATGTCTCATGATTTAGGAATTAAACCAGTTCACATATATAAGAAATGCAAACCATGATGACTGACTCCTTTGCTTGGTTGATTTAAATAGATTTGGTGTTTTAATGCTCTTTATACTTGTTTGATTCTATTAATATACTAGGTTGTTTACCCACATGTGTTAATTTCATTATCAATGTGTCAAAAAATGTGTTTGGGGTCAAAAGAGGAGCCTTGCTAATGACGAATGATGGGAGGCAATATCTAATTTCGAATTCAACAATTAATATCAATAAGAAATGAAATTTAAGATCAAGGACTCCATTGCTTGTTAAACTGAATGAATTCATGATATAGATGGCCCATGGGCATTTTTTACATAAAGAACATACTCATTAAGGTAGAGGTAAAATTTAATTTCAAGGTTATTGCAGGAAAAATAGTCATGGTAATAATCAGAGGAGCCTAATTCACATGAGGTGATTAGAATGTCTCATGATTTAGGAATTAAACCAGTTCACATATGTAAGAAATGCAAACTATGATGACTGAATCCTTTGGTTGATGTATTCAAATAGATTTAGTATTTTAATGCTCTTTATACTTGTTTCATTCTATTAATATATTAGGTTGTTTAGCAACGTGTTAATTTCATGATCCATGAGTCAAAAACTGTATTTGGGGTGAAAAGCTGAGCCTTGCTAATGACAAATGATGGGTGGCAATATCTAATTTTGAATTCAACAATTAATATCAATAAGAAATGAAATTTAAGATCAAGGACTCCATTGTTTGTTAAATTGAATGAATCCATGATATAGATGGTCCATGGGCATTTTTTACATAAAGCATATACTTATTACCGTTGAGGCAAAATTTAATTTCAAGGTTATTGCATGAAAATAGTCCTGGGAATAATCAAAGGAGCTTAATTCAGATGAGGTGATTAGAATGTCTCATGATTTAGGAATTAAACCAGTTCACATATGTAAGAAATGCAAACGATGATGACTGACTCCTTTGGTTGATGTATTCAAATAGATTTAGTGTTTTAATGCTCTTTATACTTGTTTGATTCTATTAATATACTACGTTGTTTAGCCACATGTGTTAATTTCATCGTCAATGTGTCAACAAGTGTGTTTGGGGTGAAAAGAGGAGCCTTGCTGATGACAAATGATGGGACGCAATATCTAATTTAGAATTCAACAATTAATGTAAATAAGAAATGAAATTTAAGATCAAGGACTCCATTGTTTGTTAAATGGAATGAATTCATGATATAGATGGTCCATGGGCATTTTTTACATAAAGAATATTCTCATTAAGGTTGAGGCAAAATTTAATTTCAAGGTTATTGCATGAAAAATAGTCATGGTAATAATCAGAGGAGCCTAATTCACATGAGGTGATTAGAATGTCTCATGATTTAGGAATTAAACCAGTTCACATATATAAGAAATGCAAACCATGATGACTAACTCCTTTGCTTGGTTGATTTAAATAGATTTGGTGTTTTAATGCTCTTTATACTTGTTTGATTCTATTAATATACTAGGTTGTTTACCCACATGTGTTAATTTCATTATCAATGTGTCAAAAAATGTGTTTGGGGTCAAAAGAGGAGCCTTGCTAATGACGAATGATGGGAGGCAATATCTAATTTCGAATTCAACAATTAATATCAATAAGAAATGAAATTTAAGATCAAGGAATCCATTGTTTGTTAAATTGAATGAATTCATGATATAGATGGTCCATGGGCATTTTTTTCATAAAGAATATACTTATTAAGGTTGAGGCAAAATTTAATTTCAAGGTTATTGCATGAAACATAGTCCTGGTAAAAATAACAGGAGCCTAATTCAGATAAGGTGATTAGAATGTCTAATAGTCCTAGTAACAATATGAGGAGCCTAATTCACATGAGGTGATTAGAATGTCTCATGATATTGGAATTAAGCCAGTTCACATATCTAAGAAATGCAAACCATGATGACTGACTCCTTTGGTTGATGTATTCAAATAGATTTAGTGTTTTAATACTCTTTATACTTGTTTGATTCTATTAATATACTATGTTGTTTAGCCACATGTGTTAATTTCATGGTCAATATGTCAAAAAGTGTCTTTGGGGTCAAAAGAGGAGCCTCGCTGACGACAAATGATGGGAGGCATTATCTAATTTCAAATTGAACCATTAATATCAATATGAAATGAAATTTAAGATCAAGGACTTCATTGCTTGTTAAACTGAATGAATTAATGATATAGATGGCCCATGGGCATTTTTTACATAAAGAACGTACTCATTAAGGTAGAGGTAAAATTTAATTTCAAGGTTATTGCGTGAAAAATAGTCCTGGTAATAATCAGAAGAGCCTAATTCACATGAGGTGATTAGAATGTCTCATGATTTAGGAATTAAACCGGTTCACATATGTAAGAAATGCAAACCATGATGACAGACTCCTTTGGTTGATGGATTTAAATAGATTTAGTGTTTTAATGCTCTTTGTACTTGTTTCATTCTATTAATGTACTAGGTTGTTTAGCGACGTGTGAATTTCATGATCAATGAGTCAAAAACTGTGTTTGGGGTGAAAAGCGGAGCCATGCTAATGACAAATGATGGGTGGCAATATCTAATTTTGAATTCAACAATTAATATTAATAAGAAATGAAATTTAAGATCAAGGACTCCATTGTTTGTTAAATTGAATGAATTCATGATATAGATGGTCCATGGGCATTTTTTACATAAAGAATATTCTCATTAAGGTTGAGGCAAAATTTAATTTCAAGGTTATTGCATGAAAAATAGTCATGGTAATAATCAGAGGAGCCTAATTCACATGAGGTGATTAGAATGTCTCATGATTTAGGAATTAAACCAGTTCACATATGTAAGAAATGCAAACTATGATGACTGAATCCTTTGGTTGATGTATTCAAATAGATTTAGTATTTTAATGCTCTTTATACTTGTTTCATTCTATTAATATATTAGGTTATTTAGCAACGTGTTAATTTCATGATCCATGAGTCAAAAACTGTATTTGGGGTGAAAAGCTGAGCCTTCCTAATGACAAATGATGGGTGGCAATATCTAATTTTGAATTCAACAATTAATATTAATAGGAAATGAAATTTAAGATCAAGGACTCCATTGTTTGTTAAATTGATTGAATTCATGATATAGATGGTCCATGGGCATTTTTTACATAAAGAATATTCTCATTAAGGTTGAGGCAAAATTTAATTTCAAGGTTATTGCATGAAAAATAGTCATGGTAATAATCAGAGGAGCCTAATTCACATGAGGTGATTAGAATGTCTCATGATTTAGGAATTAAAGCAGTTCACATATGTAAGAAATGCAAACTATGATGACTGAATCCTTTGGTTGATGTATTCAAATAGATTTAGTGTTTTAATGCTCTTTATACTTGTTTCATTCTATTAATATATTAGGTTGTTTAGCAACGTGTTAATTTCATGATCAATGAGTCAAAAACTGTATTTGGGGTGAAAAGCTGAGCCTTGCTAATGACAAATGATGGGTGGCAATATCTAATTTTGAATTCAACAATTAATATCAATAAGAAATGAAATTTAAGATCAAGGACTCCATTGTTTGTTAAATTGAATGAATCCATGATATCGATGGTCCATGGGCATTTTTTACATAAAGCATATACTTATTACCGTTGAGGCAAAATTTAATTTCAAGGTTATTGCATGAAAATAGTCCTGGGAATAATCAAAGGAGCTTAATTGAGATGAGGTGATTAGAATGTCTCATGATTTAGGAATTAAACCAGTTCACATATGTAAGAAATGCAAACGATGATGACTGACTCCTTTGGTTGATGTATTCAAATAGATTTAGTGTTTTAATGCTCTTTATACTTGTTTGATTCTATTAATATACTACGTTGTTTAGCCACATGTGTTAATTTCATGGTCAAAGTGTCAACAAGTGTGTTTGGGGTCAAAAGAGGAGCCTTGCTGATGACAAATGATGAGACGCAATATCTAATTTTGAATTCAACAATTAATGTAAATAAGAAATGAAATTTAAGATCAAGGACTCCATTGTTTGTTAAATTGAATGAATTCATGATATAGATGGTCCATGGGCATTTTTTACATAAAGAATATTCTCATTAAGGTTGAGGCAAAATTTAATTTCAAGGTTATTGCATGAAAAATAGTCATGGTAATAATCAGAGGAGCCTAATTCACATGAGGTGATTAGAATGTCTCATGATTTAGGAATTAAACCAGTTCACATATGTAAGAAATGCAAACGATGATGACTGACTCCTTTGGTTGATGTATTCAAATAGATTTAGTGTTTTAATGCTCTTTATACTTGTTTCATTCTATTAATATAGTACGTTGTTTAGCCACATGTGTTAATTTCACCGTCAATCTGTCAAAAAGTGTGTTTGGGGTCAAAAGAGGAGCCTTGCTAATGACAAATGATGGGACACAATATCTAATTTTGAATTCAACAATTAATATCAATAAGAAATGAAATTTAAGATCAAGGACTCCATTGTTTGTTAAATTGAATGAATTCATTATATAGATGGTCCATGGGCATTTCACACAAAAATTTGAATACATACAAATTGAGTCAGTTCATAGTTTGCATTGATCATGTCAACTGGCTTAATTCCAAATGCATGAGAACACGTTGCTAAATTAGCAAACCTTGTGTTATATTATTAGAACGACCTTAGTATTAAGAGGATTAAAACACTAATCTATAAATTGAATACATCAATTCTTTATGAAAAAAATGCCCATGGACCATCTATATTTTGGATTCATTTACAAACAATGGAGTCCTTGATAAATTTCATTTTTTGCATTTTTTACATCATTATGTGAGCAACTGGTTTAATTTTTGACTCATTGATTTTGAGACACGTTTTTTAAATCACTTACAATAAAGAACAAATAAAGTTGTCATCAGAGCATGTGATCTATTTGAAGCATCCTCTGATTATTGCATTTCTTACATATGTGAACCAGAGACATTCTATTATCTAATTTCGAATTCAACAATTAAATATTAATAATAAGAAATGAAATTTAAGATCAAGGACTCCATTGCATGTTGAACTGAATGAATTCATGATATAGATGGCGCATGGGCATTTTTTACATAAAGAACATACTCATTAAAATAGAGGTAAATTTTAATTTCAAGGTTATTGCATGAAAAATAGTCCTGGTAATAATCAGAAGAGCCTAATTCACATGAGGTGATTAGAATGTCTCATGATTTAGGAATTAAACCGGTTCACATATGTAAGAAATGCAAACCATGATGACTGACTCCTTTGGTTGATGGATTTAAATAGATTTAGTGTTTTAATGCTCTTTGTACTTGTTTCATTCTATTAATCTACTAGGTTGTTTAGCGACGTGTTAATTTCATGATCAATGAGTCAAAAACTGTGTTTGGGATGAAAAGCGGAGCCTTGCTAATGACAAATGATGGGTGGCAATATCTAATTTTGAATTCAACAATTAATATCAATAAGAAATGAAATTTAAGATCAAGGACTCCATTGTTTGTTAAATTGAATGAATCCATGATATAGATGGTCCATGGGCATTTTTTACATAAAGCATATACTTATTAAGGTGGAGGCAAAATTTAATTTCAAGGTTATAGCATGAAAAATAGTCCTGGGAATAATCAGAGGAGCTTAACTCAGATGAGGTGATTAGAATGTCTCATGATTTAGGAATTAAACCAGTTCACATATGTAAAAAATGCAAACTATGATGACTGACTCCTTTGGTTGATGTATTCAAATAGATTTAGTGTTTTAATGCTCTTTATACTTGTTTGATTCTATTAATATAGTACGTTGTTTAGCCACATGTGTTAATTTCATCGTCAATGTGTCAAAAAGTTTGTTTGGGGTCAAAAGAGGAGCCTTGCTGATGACAAATGATGGGACACAATATCTAATTTTCAATTCAACAATTAATATCAATAAGAAATGAAATTTAAGATCGAGGACTCCATTGTTTGTTAAATTGAATGAATCCATGATATAGATGGTCCATGGGCATTTTTTACATAAAGCATATACTTATTAAATTTGAGACAAAATTTAATTTCAAGGTTATTGCATGAAAAATAGTTCTAGGAATAATCAGAGGAGCTTAATTCAGATGAGGTGATTAGAATGTCTCATGATTTAGGAATTAAACCAGTTCACATATGTAAGAAATGCAAACTATGATGACTGACTCCTTTGGTTGATGTATTCAAATAGATTTAGTGTTTTAATGCTCTTTATACTTGTTTCATTCTATTAATATACTAGGTTGTTTAGCAACGTGTTAATTTCGTGATCAATGAGTCAAAAACTCTATTTGGGGTGAAAAGCGGAGCCTTGCTAATGACAAATGATGGGTGGCAATATCTAATTTTGAATTCAACAATTAATATCAATAGGAAATGAAATTTAAGATCAAGGACTCCATTGTTTGTTAAATTGAATGAATCCATAATATAGATGGTCCATGGGCATTTTTTTCATAAAGAATATACTTATTAAGGTTGAGGCGAAATTTAATTTCAAGGTTATTGCATGAAACATAGTCCTGGTAAAAATAACAGGAGCCTAATTCAGATAAGGTGATTAGAATGTCTAATAGTCCTAGTAACAATATGAGGAGCCTAATTCACATGAGGTGATTAGAATGTCTCATGATATTGGAATTAAGCCAGTTCACATATCTAAGAAATGCAAACCATGATGACTGACTCCTTTGGTTGATGTATTCAAATAGATTTAGTGTTTTAATGCTCTTTATACTTGTTTGATTCTATTAATATACTATGTTGTTTAGCCACATGTGTTAATTTCATGGTCAATATGTCAAAAAGTGTCTTTGGGGTCAAAAGAGGAGCCTCGCTAACGACAAATGATGGGAGGCATTATATAATTTCGAATTCAACAATTAATATCAATAAGAAATGAAATTGAAGATCAAGGACTCCATTGCTTGTTAAACTGAATGAATTCATGATATAGATGGCCCATGGGCATTTTTAACGTAAGGAACATACTCATTAAGGTAGAGGTAAAATTTAATTTCAAGGTTATTGCATGAAAAATAGTCCTGGTAATAATCAGAAGAGCCTAATTCACATGAGGTGATTAGAATGTCTCATGATTTAGGAATTAAACCGGTTCACATATGTAAGAAATGCAAACCATGATGACAAACTCCTTTGGTTGATGGATTTAAATAGATTTAGTGTTTTAATGCTCTTTGTACTTGTTTCGTTCTATTAATGTACTAGGTTGTTTAGCGACGTGTGAATTTCATGATCAATGAGTCAAAAACTGTGTTTGGGGTGAAAAGCGGAGCCTTGCTAATGACAAATGATGGGTGGCAATATCTAATTTTGAATTCAAAAATTAATATTAATAAGAAATGAAATTTAAGATCAAGGACTCCATTGTTTGTTAAATTGAATGAATCCATGATATAGATGGTCCATGGGCATTTTTTACATAAAGCATATACTTATTAAGGTTGAGGCAAAATTTAATTTCAAGGTTATAGCATTAAAAATAGTCCTGGGAATAATTAGACGAGCTTAATTCAGATGAGGTGATTAGAATGTCTCACGAATTAGGAATTAAACTAGTTCACATATGTAAGAAATGCAAACTATGATGACTGACTCCTTTGGTTGATGTATTCAAATAGATTTAGTGTTTTAATGCTCTTTATACTTGTTTGATTCTATTAATACACTACGTTGTTTAGCCACATGTGTTAATTTCACTGTCAATGTGTCAAAAAGTGTGTTTGGGGTCAAAAGAGGAGCCTTGCTGATGACAAATGATGGGACACAATATCTAATTTTCAATTCAACAATTAATATCAATAAGAAATGAAATTTAAGATCAAGGACTCCATTGTTTGTTAAATTGAATGAATTTATGATATAGATGGTCCATGGGAATTTTTTACATAAAGCATATACTTATTAAGGTTGAGACAAAATTTAATTTCAAGGTTATTGCATGAAAAATAGTCCTGGGAATAATCAGAGGAGCTTAATTCAGATGAGGTGATTAGAATGTCTCATGATTTAGGAATTAAACCAGTTCACATATGTAAGAAATGCAAACTATGATGACTGAATCCTTTGGTTGATGTATTCAAATAGATTTAGTGTTTTAATGCTCTTTATACTTGTTTCATTCTATTAATATACTAGGTTGTTTAGCAACGTGTTAATTTCATGATCAATGAGTCAAAAACTGTATTTGGGGTGAAAAGCGGAGCCTTGCTAATGACAAATGATGGGTGGCAATATCTAATTTTGAATTCAACAATTAATATCAATAAGAAATGAAATTTAAGATGAAGTACTCCATTGTTTGTTAAATTGAATGAATCCATGATATAGATGGTCCATGGGCATTTTTTACATAAAGCATATACTTATTACGGTTGAGGCAAAATTTAATTTCAAGGTTATTGCATGAAAATAGTCCTGGGAATAATCAAAGGAGCTTAATTCAGATGAGGTGATTAGAATGTCTCATGATTTAGGAATTAAACCAGTTCACATATGTAAGAAATGCGAACGATGATGACTGACTCCTTTGGTTGATGTATTCAAATAGATTTAGTGTTTTAATGCTCTTTATACTTGTTTGATTCTATTAATATACTACGTTGTTTAGCCACATGTGTTAATTTCATCGTCAATGTGTCAACAAGTGTGTTTGGGGTGAAAAGAGGAGCCTTGCTGATGACAAATGATGGGACGCAATATCTAATTTTGAATTCAACAATTAATGTAAATAAGAAATGAAATTTAAGATAAAGGACTCCATTGTTTGTTAAATTGAATGAATTCATGATATAGATGGTCCATGGGCATTTTTTACATAAAGAATATTCTCATTAAGGTTGAGGCAAAAATTTAATTTCAAGGTTATTGCATGAAAAATAGTCATGGTAATAATCAGAGGAGCCTAATTCACATGAGGTGATTAGAATGTCTCATGATTTAGGAATTAAACCAGTTCACATATGTAAGAAATGCAAACCATGATGACTGACTCCTTTGCTTGGTTGATTTAAATAGATTTGGTGTTTTAATGCTCTTTATACTTGTTTGATTCTATTAATATACTATGTTGTTTACCCACATGTGTTAGTTTCATTATCAATGTGTCAAAAAGTGTGTTTGGGGTCAAAAGAGGAGCCTTGCTAATGACGAATGATGGGAGGCAATATCTAATTTTGAATTCAACAATTAATATCAATAAGAAATGAAATTTAAGATCAAGGAATCCATTGTTTGTTAAATTGAATGAATTCATCATATAGACGGTCCATGGGCATTTTTTTCATAAAGAATATACTTATTAAGGTTGAGGCAAAATTTAATTTCAAGGTTATTGCATGAAACATAGTCCTGGTAAAAATAACAGGAGCCTAATTCAGATAAGGTGATTAGAATGTCTAATAGTCCTAGTAACAATATGAGGAGCCTAATTCACATGAGGTGATTAGAATGTCTCATGATATTGGAATTAAGCCAGTTCACATATGTAAGAAATGCAAACCATGATGACTGACTCCTTTGGTTGATGTATTCAAATAGATTTAGTGTTTTAATGCTCTTTATACTTGTTTGATTCTATTAATATACTATGTTGTTTAGCCACATGTGTTAATTTCATGGTCAATATGTCAAAAAGTGTCTTTGGGGTCAAAAGAGGAGCCTCGCTAACGACAAATGATGGGAGGCATTATCTAATTTCGAATTCAACAATTACTATCAATAAGAAATGAAATTTAAGATCAAGGACTCCATTGCTTGTTAAACTGAATGAATTCATGATATAGATGGCCCATGGGCATTTTTTACATAAAGAACATACTCATTAAGGTAGAGGTAAAATTTAATTTCAAGGTTATTGCATGAAAAATAGTCCTGGTAATAATCAGAAGAGCCTAATTCACATGAGGTGATTAGAATGTCTCATGATTTAGGAATTACACCGCTTCACATATGAAAGAAATGCAAACCATGATGACAGACTCCTTTGGTTGATGGATTTAAATAGATTTTGTGTTTTAATGCTCTCTTTGTACTTGTTTCATTCTATTAATGTACTAGGTTGTTTTAGCGACGTGTGAATTTCATGATCAATGAGTCAAAAAACTGTGTTTGGGGTGAAAAGCGGAGCCTTGCTAATGACAAATGATGGGTGGCAATATCTAATTTTGAATTCAACAATTAATATTAATAAGAAATGAAATTTAAGATCAAGGACTCCATTGTTTGTTAAATTGAATGAATCCATGATATAGATGGTCCATGGGCATTTTTTTACATAAAGCATATACTTATTAAGGTTGAGGCAAAATTTAATTTCAAGGTTATAGCATTAAAAATAGTCCTGGGAATAATCAGAGGAGCTTAATTCAGATGAGGTGATTAGAATGTCTCATGATTTAGGAATTAAACCAGTTCACATATGTAAGAAATGCAAACTATGATGACTGACTCCTTTGGTTGATGTATTCAAATAGATTTAGTGTTTTAATGCTCTTTATACTTGTTTCATTCTATTAATATACTACGTTGTTTAGCCACATGTGTTAATTTCATCGTCAATGTGTCAAAAAGTGTGTTTGAGGTCAAAAGAGGAGCCTTGCTGATGACAGATGATGGGACACAATATCTAATTTTCAATTCAACAATTAATATCAATAAGAAATGAAATTTAAGATCAAGGACTCCATTGTTTGTTTAAATTGAATGAATTTATGATATAGATGGTCCATGGGCATTTTTTTACATAAAGCATATACTTATTAAGGTTGAGGACAAAATATAAGTTCAAGGTTATTGCATGAAAAATAGCCCTGGGAATAATCAGAGGAGCTTAATTCAGATGAGGTGATTAGAATGTCTCATGATTTAGGAATTAAAACCAGTTCACATATGTAAGAAATGCAAACTATGATGACTGAATCCTTTGGTTGATGTATTCAAAATAGATTTAGTGTTTTAATGCTCTTTTATACTTGTTTCATTCTATTAATATACTAGGTTGTTTAGCAACGTGTTAATTTCATGATCAATGAGTCAAAAACTGTGTTTGGGGTGAAAAGCGGAGCCTTGCTAATGACAAATGATGGGTGGCAATATCTAATTTTGAATTCAACAATTAATATCAATAAGAAATGAAAATTTAAGATCAAGGACTCCATTGTTTGTTAAATTGAATGAATCCATGATATAGATGGTCCATGGGCATTTTTTACATAAAGCATATACTTATTAAGGTTGGAGGCAAAATTTAATTTCAAGGTTATAGCATGAAAAATAGTCCTGGGAATAATCAGAGGAGCTTAATTCAGATGAGGTGTGATTAGAATGTCTCATGATTTAGGAATTAAACCAGTTCACATATGTAAGAAATGCAAACGATGATGACTGACTCCTTTGGTTGATGTATTTCAAATAGATTTAGTGTTTTAATGCTCTTTATACTTGTTTGATTCTATTAATATACTACGTTGTTTAGCCACATGTTTTAATTTCATCGTCAATGTGTCATAAGTGTGTTTTGGGGTGAAAAGAGGAGCCTTGCTGATGACAAATGATGGGACGCAATATCTAATTTTAGAATTCAACAATTAATGTAAATAAGAAATGAAATTTAAGATCAAGGATTCCATTGTTTGTTAAATGGAATGAATTCATGATATAGATGGTCCATGGGCATTTTTTTACATAAAGAATATTCTCATTAAAGGTTGAGGCAAAATTTAATTTCAAGGTTATTGCATGAAAAATAGTCATGGTAATAATCAGAGGAGCCTAATTCTCATGAGGTGATTAGAATGTCTCATGATTTAGGAATTAAACCAGTTCACATATGTAAGAAATGCAAACCATGATGACTGACTCCTTTGCTTGGTTGATTTAAATAGATTTGGTGTTTTTAATGCTCTTTATACTTGTTTGATTCTATTAATATACTAGGTTGTTTACCCACATGTGTTAATTTCATTATCAATGTGTCAAAAAATGTGTTTTGGGGGTCAAAAGAGGAGCCTTGCTAATGACAAATGATGGGAGGCAATATCTAATTTTGAATTCAACAATTAATATCAATAAGAAATGAAATTTAAGATCAAGGACTCCATTGCTTTTGTTAAACTGAATGAATTCATGATATAGATGGTCCATGGGCATTTTTTTACATAAAGAACATACTCATTAAGGTAGAGGCAAAAATTTAATTTCAAGGTTATTGCATGAAAAATAGTCATGGTAATAATCAGAGGAGCCTAATTCACATGAGGTGATTAGAATGTCTCATGATTTAGGAATTAAACCAGTTCACATATGTAAGAAATGCAAACTATGATGACTGAATCCTTTTGGTTGATGATATTCAAATAGATTTAGTATTTTTAATGCTCTTTATACTTGTTTGATTCTATTAATATACTAGGTTGTTTAGCCACATGTGTTAATTTCATGATCAATGTGTCAAAAACTGTGTTTGGGGGTCAAAAGAGGAGCCTTGCTAATGACAAATGATGGGTGGCAATATCTAATTTTGAATTCAACAATTAATATCAATAAGAAATGAAATTTAAGATCAAGGACTCCATTGTTTGTTAAATTGAATGAATCCATGATATAGATGGTCCATGGGCATTTTTTACATAAAGCATATACTTATTAAGGTTGAGGCAAAATTTAATTTCAAGGTTATTGCATGAAAAATAGTCCTGGGTAAAATAATCAAAGGAGCTTAATTCACATGAGGTGATTAGAATGTCTCATGATTTAGGAATTAAACCAGTTCACATATGTAAGAAATGCAAACCATGATGACTGACTCCCTTGGTTGATGTATTCAAATAGATTTAGTGTTTTTTAATGCTCTTTATACTTGTTTGATTCTATTAATATACTAGGTTGTTTAGCCACATGTGTTAATTTCATGATCAATGTGTCAAAAAAGTGTGTTTGGGGTCAAAAGAGGAGCCTTTGCTAATGACAAATGATGGGAGGCAATATCTAATTTTGAATTCAACAATTAATATCAATAAGAAATGAAATTTAAGATCAAGGACTCCATTGTTTGTTAAATTGAATGAATTCATGATATAGATGGTCCATGGGCATTTTTTTACATAAAGAATATATACTCATTAAGGTTGAGGCAAAATTTAATTTCAAGGTTATTGCATGAAAAATAGTCCTGGTAATAATAAGAGGAGCCTAATTCACATGAGGTGATTAGAATGTCTCATGATTTAGGAAATTAAACCAGTTCACATATGTAAGAAATGCAAACCATGATGACTGACTCCTTTGGTTGAATTGGATTTAAATAGATTTAGTGTTTTAATGCTCTTTATACTTGTTTGATTCTATTAAATATACTAGGTTGTTTAGCCACATGTGTTAATTTCATGATCAATGTGTCAAAAAAGTGTGTTTGGGGTCAAAAAGAGGAGCCTTGCTAATGACAAATGATGGGAGGCAATATCTAATTTTGAATTCAACAATTAATATCAATAAGAAATGAAATTTAAGATCAAGGACTCCATTGTTTATTAAATTGAATGAATTCATGATATAGATGGTCCATGGGCATTTTTTTTCATAAAAATATATACTCATTAAGGTTGAGGCAAAATTTAATTTCAAGGTTATTGCATGAAAACATAGTCCTCTGGTAATAATAAGAGGAGCCTAATTCACATGAGGTGATTAGAATGTCTCATGATTTAGGAATTAAACCAGTTCACATATATGTAAGAAATGCAAACCATGATGACTGACTCCTTTGGTTGATGTATTTTAAATAGATTTAGTGTTTTAATGCTCTTTATACTTGTTTGATTCTATTAATATACTAGGTTGTTTAGCCACATGTGTTAATTTCATGATCAATGTGTCAAAAAAGTGTGTTTTGGGGTCAAAAGAGGAGCCTTGCTAATGACAAATGATGGGAGGCAATATCTAATTTTGAATTCAAAAATTAATATCAATAAGAAATGAAATTTAAGATCAAGGACTCCATTGTTTATTAAATTGAATGAATTCATGATATAGATGGTCCATGGGCATTTTTTTTCATAAAGAATATACTCATTAAGGTTGAGGCAAAATTTAATTTCAAGGTTATTGCATGAAACATAGTCCTGGTAATAATAAGAGGAGCCTAATTCACATGAGGTGATTAGAATGTCTCATGATTTAGGAATTAAACCAGTTCACATATGTAAGAAATGCAAAACCATGATGACTGACTCCTTTGGTTGAATGATTTAAATAGATTTAGTGTTTTAATGCTCTTTATACTTGTTTGATTCTATTAATATACTAGGTTGTTTAGCCACATGTGTTAAATTTCATGATCAATGTGTCAAAAAAGTGTGTTTGGGGTCAAAAAAGAGGAGCCTTGCTAATGACAAATGATGGGAGGCAATATCTAATTTTGAATTCAACAATTAATATCAATAAGAAATGAAATTTAAGATCAAGGACTCCATTGTTTATTAAATTGAATGAATTCATGATATAGATGGTCCATATGGGCATTTTTTTCATAAATAATATACTCATTAAGGTTGAGGCAAAATTTTAATTTCAAGGGTTATTGCATGAAACATAGTCCTGGTAATAATAAGAGGAGCCTAATTCACATGAGGTGATTAGAATGTCTCATGATTTAGGAATTAAA
Source organism: Ceriops zippeliana (assembly GCA_037897445.1). Taxonomy (NCBI): domain Eukaryota; kingdom Viridiplantae; phylum Streptophyta; class Magnoliopsida; order Malpighiales; family Rhizophoraceae; genus Ceriops; species Ceriops zippeliana. The sequence goes on from JBAPLH010002355.1 coordinate 21,587, forward strand.
CCAGTTCACATATGTAAAGAAATGCAAACCATGATGACTGACTCCTTTGGTTGAATGGATTTAAATAGATTTAGTGTTTTTTAATGCTCTTTTTATACTTGTTTGATTCTATTTAATATACTAGGTTGTTTAGCCACATGTGTTAATTTCATGATCAATGTGTCAAAAAGTGTGTTTGGGGTCAAAAGAGGGAGCCTTGCTAATGACAAATGATGGGAGGCAATATCTAATTTTGAATTCAAAAATTAATATCAATAAGAAATGAAATTTTAAGATCAAGGACTCCATTGTTTATTAAATTGAATGAATTCATGATATAGATGGTCCATATTGGGGGCATTTTTTTTCATAAAGAAAATATACTCATTAAGGTTGAGGCAAAATTTTAATTTCAAGGTTATTGCATGAAAACATAGTCCTGGTAACAATAAGAGGAGCCTAATTCACATGAGGAGGTGATTAGAATGTCTCATGATTTAGGAATTTAAACCAGTTCACATATGTAAGAAATGCAAACCATGATGACTGACTCCTTTGGTTGATGGATTTAAATAGATTTAGTGTTTTAATGCTCTTTATACTTGTTTGATTCTATTAATATACTAGGGTTGTTTAGCCACATGTGTTAATTTCATGATCAATGTGTCAAAAAGTGTGTTTGGGGTCAAAAGAGGAGCCCTTGCTAATGACAAATGATGGGAGGCAATATCTAATTTTGAATTCAACAATTAATATCAATAAGAAATGAAATTTAAGATCAAGGACTCCATTGTTTATTAAATTGAATGAATTCATGATATAGATGGTCCATGGGCATTTTTTTCATAAAGAATATACTCATTAAGGTTGAGGCAAAATTTAATTTCAAGGTTATTGCATGAAAATAGTCCCTGGTAATAATAAAGAGGAGCCTAATTCACATGAGGTGATTAGAATGTCTCATGATTTAGGAATTTAAACCAGTTCACATATGTAAGAAATGCAAACACCATGATGACTGACTCCTTTGGTTGAATGATTTAAATAGATTTAGTGTTTTAATGCTCTTTTTATACTTGTTTTGATTCTATTAATATACTAGGTTGTTTAGCCACATGTGTTTAATTTCATGATCAATGTGTCAAAAAGTGTGTTTTTGGGGTCAAAAGAGGAGCCTTGCTAATGACAAAAATGATGGGAGGCAATATCTAATTTTGAATTCAAAAAATTAATATCAATAAGAAATGAAAATTTAAGATCAAGGACTCCATTGTTTATTAAATTGAATGAATTCATGATATAGATGGTCCATGGGCATTTTTTTTTCATAAAAGAATATACTCATTAAGGTTGAGGCAAAATTTAATTTCAAGGTTATTGCATGAAAATATAGTCCCTGGTAATAATAAGAGGAGCCTAATTCACATGAGGTGATTTGAATGAGGAGGATCCTTGCTAATGACCAAATGATGGGACAACAATATCTAATTTTGAATATCAACAAATTAATATCAATATTAGAAATGAAATTTTAAGATCAAGGAGTTGGTCCATTGTTTATTTAAATTGAAATGAATTCATTATATAGATGGTCCATGGGCATTTCACCCAAATACTGTTTTTGTCCGGTCATTGATCATGTAATTTGACACGTTGCTAACCAATCATTGTATATTATTAGAATATAATGTATAAAGTATACAAGAGAAGTATAACACTAAAATCTATTTGTAATTACTATCAACCAAAAAGGAGTCAGTCATCAAAGTTTGCATTATCTTTTACATATGTGAACTGGCTTAATTCCAATATAATGGGACATTATAAATACCGTCATGTGAATTAGAGTCTCCTCATATTGTTACTAAGGCTATTAGACATTCTAATACACCTATATCTGAATTAGGCCTCATGTTATTTTTACCAGGACTAATGTTTCAAGCAATTAACTTCGAAATTAAATTTCGCTACCTACACCTTAATACCGAGACAGATTCTTTATGAAAAAAATGCCCATGGACCATCTATATTATGGATTCATTCAATTTAACAAACAATGGAGTCCTTGATCTTAAATTTTCATTTATATAATT